>JAKELG010000540.1:0-22560 GCA_021527035.1 Lactarius vividus
CTGGGAGAGGATCCACCAGGTGTCGGGGTTGCTGGTGCCATCGTTGTAGGAGGCGGGGATTGTGGACTGGAGGGCGTCGACCACCTCTTGATAGGTGAGGGGGCCCGCGTTCTGCAACACGAGTGATGGCCTCGGCGGAAGTGGGAACAGACATGGTTGAGAGTATGGAAGAGATGAAGAATCCAGTGTTGCGATGGAGAGAGGGGAATGAGGGTCGTGATTCGGTTCTTCCTGTTTTTAAGCTGCTGGGGGTTCGGAGATTCAACGATTGGTACTCAGCTATCGCTTCGTCTGCGAACACGTCATCCTTGTCAACCCACTGGTTCTCCGAGTCAGGGTATCCTTTCCATTTGATCAGGTACTGCAGGCGTTTCTTCTTGCCAAAATGCCGGTGGTCTAGGATCCTTTCGACCTCGTATTCTTCCTCTCCTTCTACCAAATCAGGCTGTGGGCGCTGGAAATTTTCCCCATGCATTAGCATCTCGCGGTATGGCGTGAGAAGATCGATGTGGAACACGGGGTGTATGCTCCACTGTGTGGGAAGCTCCAGTTGATAGTTGACGGGAGATAGGGCTCGTGTGATTTTGAAGGGGCCGTGCCGTCTTGCCGCGAGTTTGGTTGTTGGTTGATTTGTTCTCAAGTGGCGCCCTTCCAGCCACACGTAATCTCCGACTTGGAATTTGGGTGTGTTCCGGTGTTTCACCCACATTGATTGTGCCTTTTTGATGAGATCGTGTGCTTCCTTCCGGGCTTCTCGGAATTGTTTGAGTCTCGTGGTGACCTGGGGAATAGGGGACGGCTTATCGAGCCAATCAGCACGCGGGTCGTATCCCATGAGGAGGGAGAATGGGGACTTCCTTGTTGCCTCGTGGGGCCAATTGTTGTGCGCGAATTCTGCTATCGGTAGGAAGGTTGCCCAGTTATCTTGACGCTCGTTTGCCCAAAAGCGGAGGTATTGTTCTAGCCACTGGTTAGTACGCTCCAATTGTCCGTCTGTCCTGGGGTGGTATGCCGTGGAGATATTTTGTTGGATCCCCAGGATCCGACACAGTTCCCTCGTGAATTTGGAGGCGAATCGGGGGTCCCGGTCACTGATGATCTTTGACGGTAATCCGAAACGTTTGAAGACGTGAGCAGCGTAGAGTCCTGCTGTCTCCTCTGCCGTGACTTCCTCGTTACAGGGAATAAAGACCGAGGCTTTGCTGCAGTCGTGGTCCGTTACCGTTAGAATGGTATCGTACCCACGCGACATCGGGAGTTTGGTGATAAAGTCGAGGGCTATTGTTTCGAATGGCAGGGCGTTGTCCTTTGGTGTGATGGGTACGAGCGGGGCTCTCGTAGGTCGGGTGTTGACCTTGTGCCGCTGGCATTCGGCACATCCTTGCACGTAGTTTCGGACGTCCAATTTCAGCTCCGGCCACCAGTACCGTCGTTCCACTAGTCTTGTGGTTCGTGCGATTCCCGGGTGTCCGTGTACCGGGGGGTCATGGTGTGCGGCGATGAGTTTCCGTTTCTCGTCTAGAGATCCCGTAATGACGTACTTCCCTTGTCTGTACCATGCATCGTTTACGAACTTCAGTTGTTGAGGGTCCACCCAGTATCGTAATATGATTTCCGTCTGCGGCGGGTCTTGCGTTGCTTGCACCACTGTGGTCCGTGCGAACACATCCTCTGGCAGCACTATTACGTCTTCGTTGTCCTTTTCCCCTTGGTTGTAGTCAGGTCGTCGGGATAGTGCGTCTGCGCGTCCATTTTTCTTTCCTGGGATATGGTGAATCTCGAAGTTGTATTCCATGAGTTCGAGCACTTCCCTGGCGACTCTTCGACTAATCTTTTGCGGCAGCTTCCAATACTGGAGGTTCATGTGGTCTGAGTAGATTTTAATCTTGTGCGGTGATCTGGCCAGTAGTGGTCTCCAGTTTCGAAGGGCCTTGACGATTGCGAGAAGTTCTAGGTCATATATGTCGTAGTTTCTTTCCGCTTCGTTGAGTGTGGCTGAGTAGTAGCCTATTGGGTGTCGTTTGCCGTCTTCTTTCTTCTGTAGTAGTACTGCTCCTGTTGTGAATCCTGAGGCGTCTACTTCGAGTTCGAATGGGTCGTCAAGTTTGGGGTGTGCGAGTACTGGTTCTTCCGTGACTAGTGCCTTGAGTTTCCGGAACACTCTGTCTTCTTCGTCTGTCCATCTCCACTCCGTGTCCTTTCGCGTAAGTTTGTTGAGTGGTTTGGCGTGGGTGGCGAAGCCACGAATGAAGAGTCGGTAAAAACTGCAGAAGCCCAGAAATGATCGGACGTCACGAACCTTCGTAGGCGTAGGCCAGTCTTTGATGCCAGAAATTTTTACCGGGTCCATACGTGTTACCCCCTTTTCAAGGATTACCCCCAGGTAATCCATTCGCAGCTTGTTGAAGAGGCACTTCTCGAGTTTGAAGTAGAGGTCGTGCTCCAAAGCTACTTGTAACACGTCGCAGACTGCTTCCTCGTGTTCTTTTTGTCCTGCTGGATCCCTAGTCGCGATGCCGATGTCGTCCATGTAAACCCGTATGATCGTTCCCTTGGCTTCGTGTTTCATGATGGTGTCTCGGTAGATCGTGTTCATCATTGTTTGGAAGGTCGCCGGGGAGTTGGTGAGTCCGAAATACATGACTGTAGGTTTGAAGAGTCCGTACCGCGTTTTGAACGCTGCTTTGTGTTCGTCCCCTTCTTTAATTCGTACGTTGTTGTACCCCCATCTAACGTCCAGTTTTGTGTAGGTATGCGCTTGGCTAAGGTCTCCGATAAGATCCGAGATAAGGGGTAGGGGGTATTGGTTGCGAATGGTGACAGCGTTGATCTTCCTGTAGTCTTGTACTGGTCGCAGTTTCCCGTCCTTTTTCTTAATAAAGAAGAAGGATGATGCGTAGGGAGATTTGGATGGACGGATGTATCCCTTCTTTAGCTGTTCGTCCAAAAATTCCTTGAGCTTGCCGTCTTCTTCCTGCGTCATGGGGTAGACTTTGCAGTCGATTGCTTGCGGGGTACCTTTTTTGAACTCAATGGTGTGGTCCCATGGTCTGGAAGGGGGGAATCGATTGGACGCCTCTTCACTAAAGATCTTCGCGAATTGTTGGTAAGTCGAGGGAAGTTCTACTTCATCATGGAACTGCTTAGCTTCGATGGCCAGTTCCGTGGCCGTGGTACGTAGGTGGCTTTCCTCTTCTAGTTCCGCTACTGCGTCTTTTTTTTCTTCTTCCGTGATGATGTTTCCTATGACATGGTCTTCTCGTTTGGGGTTGATAGATTGTATGACGACTGGGAGCATTTTCTCGTGTATGGTGGCGTATCTCCAGTTGATTGTGGGTTCGTACGTTGCCAGCCAGGGATATCCGAGTACTAGATCTTCGTTTCCCAGGTCTGTGACTAGGAAGCGCATTTTTTGCCGTCGCTGATTAGTTTGTACCTCTAAATCGATAAAGTGGGTGATACTTCCCGCTTTATTCTCCGTATTGTCAATATTCCATATTTTTCGAGGGTGGTCCAGCGTCTGGAGTCCTAGACCCATCCTTTTTGCGAACGAGGGGCGTATAAAGTTGTCTGTTGCCCCGGAGTCCACTAAAGTTTTTATGTTGGCCATTGCGTAATTCGTGCGAATCGAGACTGGGATTCTAAGAGATTGATAGCAAGTCATGATTACAGAATTACAGTTAACCGCCCTCACCCAGGCCGATGGGTTCAGGCGTTCTGAAAACCCTCTTTCCCCCACATTTCTTGGAGGATGAGGTCTTTTACGTCGTCCGATTCTCCCGCTACTCCTGCCAGCCAATCTTTGGCCCTCTGTTGTGGTGGTGCAGAACTTGCTGCTCTGGTTTGTGCGGGTGGTTCCTCTTGCGTGTAATAGTCGGTGTCCGCCATCCGACTGGTGGCTGCTCGGCGGCGCGGCTGTTGACAGTTTCGTGAGAAGTGTCCCATCTGATTACAGTTGTAGCAGACGACTGTCCTCATGTCTCGAGGCGGGGGTCCTCCTCCTCTTCCGTATCCTCCTCTCTGCGGTCTTGGGATGAAGGGACGATTTGGGTCGCCGACCTCCGCTACTCGTGCGCACGTTCGATCGGCGGACGTATCCATCGCGTTTGGGTCATATCTGGGTGGTGGTGGTCCTCTTGGTGGTCCCCAATTGGGAGGTTGTGGTCTCCATCGTGGTTGGGCCGACGAGGGAGGCGCTTTGGTTTTGAAATTGTCGAGTCGTGCCTTCATGTGGATGTATTGCTTTTGTCGCCGCAGGGCACATCGTTTCCAATCTTCGAAGGTATGGGGTTCGTCAAGTTCGTATACCTTCATGAACAATGCTCGGGGCAGTCCTGCCGTAAATTGGTCGATGGTTTGGCGATCGTTCAAGTTGTAATGAGCTTTTCTTGCCAGTTGCTCGAATTTTACCACGTACGCGTCGATATCCTCTCCTGTCATCTTGACTCCCTTTTGTAATTCTGCTTGTGCTTGCTCTTCCTCGAGTATATTTGAGAACCGTTTGGCGAATTCCGTCGCAACGTGGTTCCATAGTGTCTGGGAGTATTGGCTTACTCCTCGTCGTACTTCCCGATTGAGCCATTCGAGAATGGATAGCGTCCATTCGCTGACGTTGATTCCCTTGACATACCCCAGGAAGAGAAGGGATCGTCGGTACTCGTTTTGCATAATGGGGGCGTCGAGATTCATTCCCCAGTAAACGTGCCATTGTGTAAGGAATGCTTCATATTTAGTGCGGTCTCCGTCGAAGACGGTTGGAGGTTCACCTGAGAGTCTGTCCGATCCGTGTCCTCCTCCTCCTGCTGGCGGTCCTCCTCCTGGTGGTCCTCCTCCCGGTGGTCCTCCTCCCGGTGGTCTTCCTCCCGGGAAACCTCCTCCCGTCGGTCCTTGTCCAGGAAATCCCCCAGGGAGTCCTCCTGGTGGTGGTGGTGGGCCTTCCGGTGGGTCGGGATGGTCTGGTCCTATCGCTCTGAAGAGCGCTGCGTCGTCGGCCGTCATTCTATGCCCGGTGTTCTGGTTGATGGGGTTGAGGATGGCTTCGGCTTCCTCTCTTATGCGTTGCACTTCCTCCATGGTTTGTGTTTCGGTTACTGTGGCCATGGGGCTGCGGATATGAATTTCTTCTGGTACTGTGATATGTAGTGACTCAGCTATGTGCGCTAGTAGACTTGAGTCGTCTCCCGTTCCTGGTCGTGCTTCGCTTTCTGTGGCCGTATGTTCTTCTGCTTGTTCCTCGTGACTTGATTCCGAGGGTGCTTGTTCCCTGGGTCCTTCTTCTTCTTCGCTACTGCTGCTGTCTCCGTCTAATGATCCCCAGTCGTCTCCGTGGAGTTCTCTTGAGTCGATGTCGCAGCGGTAGTGCCTTCCGGCTGGTCTGACGACGTCCCACCGATTGTCCACTGGGTTCCACGTAATCTCTGTCCAGCAGAAGTTGGAGTAATTAAACTCAACTGGACGATATCTGATTGCTTCTCCTGGGCAGTCTACGAAATAGCCGGTGTCTCCTCTATATTCCCTCCACCTAGCTGCGCCTAGGAATCGTCGCGGTACTGATCGTTCTCCCCTGGTTTCAAGGCTGTAGGGTCGAAAGTTTCTCCACTGATCTCTTGTTGTGAACGCCACGGTTGGCTATCTTGGTCTTAATGTAACGCTACCACAGCACTTAGTTCGACTTGAACTCGGATGAAGGCGTTCACGACTTAGCTGGTTGGAGACACGTGCGCAGCGTCTCGGTGATCCCGTAGAATACGACTAAGGCGATCCACAGTATACGCCCCAATAGTACTAAGGCAACTCCAACCTGATGCGTCGAAAGGGCCAGGGTCTTAGACTCGAAGGTCAAGACTTAGAAGGGAGGCGTTCCTCCTAGAGTGGGAAGAGCTGTAAGGCCCTTCTAGAAGATGAGAGATGAAGTGGTATTGAGAAGAAGACCAAGATAGCGCATCTTGGTCTTCGCAGCCCACTATTTATACAGATTGTAGAGGTAGCTTTAAAGCTCCTCTCGAACGTAACGACTACTAGCAGTAATAGCTCAAACCCTACTACTGCTGTCCTAGTAATGAGTCATGCTAGCAATCACATGCTAACACGACGTGCTGACTGATACTACTGTCCATGACTAATTTCTACTTACTACTGTAGTCATAACCGTGTAGTAAGCGTCCATATCCACTTTTCGTACCGTACGTGCAAGTCCCTGGAGTCCGCCCGCAACATCCAGGTCGTATATATCGTAGTTGCGTTCTGCTTCATTGAGCGTGGCCGAGTAGTAGCCAATTGGGTGTCGCTTGCCGTCCTTTTTTCTTTGAAGTAGGACCGCACCTGTCACGAATCCCGAGGCATCCACTTCTAGTTTGAACGGGTCGTTGAGTTTTGGATGGGCGAGTACGGGTTCTTTGGTGACTAGGGTTTTGAGTTTTCGGAAGGCTTTATCTTCCTCGTCCGTCCATTTCCATTCTGCATCCTTTCTCGTGAGTTTGTTGAGCGGTTTGGCGTGTGTGGCGAAGCCGCGAATGAAGAGTCGGTAAAAATTGCAGAAGCCTAAGAAGGAGCGTACATCACGGACCTTCATGGGTGTTGGCCAGTCCTTGATACCTGAAATTTTTACCGGGTCCATGCGTGTTACCCCCTTTTCAAGGATTACCCCCAGGTAATCCATTCGCGGCTTGTTGAAGAGGCATTTCTCAAGTTTGAAGTACAGGTCATGTTCCATGGCGACTTGAAGTACATCGTTTACTGCTTCTTCATGCTCTTTTTGTCCCGCTGGATCCCTAGTTGCGATACCGATGTCGTCCATGTATACCTGTATGATGGTTCCCTTTTGCTTGTGCTTGATGATGGTGTCTCGATAGATGGTATTCATCATTGTTTGGAACGTGGCCGGTGAATTGGTGAGTCCAAAGTACATAACTGTGGGTTCGAAGAGACCGTACTGTGTCTTGAAGGCGGCTTTGTGTTCGTCGCCTTCTTTGATGCGGACGTTGTTATACCCCCAGTGGACGTCGAGTTTTGTGTAGGTGTGTGCTTGACTTAGGTCCGTAATCAGGTCCGATATGAGGGGTAGGGGGGTATTGATTGCGAATGGTGACTGCGTTGATCTTCCTATAGTCCTGTACCGGTCAGAGTTTTCCATCTTTCTTTTTGATAAAGAAGAATGACGACGCATAGGGGGATTTTGACGGTCGGATGTAACCCTTCTTCAATTGTTCGTCAAGGAATTCCTTTAGCTTGCCATCTTCTTGTGTCATGGGGTAAACCTTGCAGTTGATGGCCAACGGGGTTCCTTCTTTGAATTCGATGGCGTGGTCCCATGGTCTGGACGGTGGGAATCGGTTTGATGCTTCCTCACTGAAGATTTTCGTGAACTTTTGGTACTCCTTCAGGAGTTCCACCTTGTTGTGAAATTGTTTAGCTTCGATCGCCAGCTCAGTCGCAGTGGTATGTATCTGACACTCATTGGTGAGTTCGTCTAATATTTCTTGTTTATCTTCTGTTTTGAGGGCGCCAATGACGTGGTACTCCGTCGTGGGGTTTATGGAGCGGATCACAACTGGGAGCATGTTTTTGTGGATGGTTGCGTATCTCCAGTTGATCGTGGGTTCGTAGGCGGCTAGCCAGGGGTACCCCAGCACCAGATCTTCGTTTCCAATGTCTGTGACTAGGAAGCGTAGCTTCTGTCGTTTTTGATTAGTCTGGACCTCGAGGTCTATGTAGTGGGTGATACTGCCTGCTTTATTCTCAGTGTTGTCTATGTTCCATATTTTTCGCGGGCGTTCTAATTGTTGTAGACCTAGGCCCATTCTTCGGGCAAATGATGGTCTCATGAAGTTGTCGGTGGCTCCCGAGTCTACGAGAGCCTTGATGTCGGCCATTGCGTAACTTGTATGAATCGATACTGGAATTCGGAGCGAACGGTAGCAAGTCATGATTACAGAGTTACATTTAACTGCCCTCACCCAGGCCGATGGGTTCAGGCGTTCTGAAAACCCTCTTTTCCCCACATTTCTTGGAGGATGAGGTCTTTTACGTCATCTGATTCTCCGGCTACTCCGGCCAACCAATCTTTTGCTCTTTGTTGTGGAGGAAGCATGGCCGTTACCCTTGCTTGAGAAGGTGGCTCTTCCTGGGCGTAGTAGTTGGTCTCTGCCATTCGGCTGTTTGTCGGCCGTTGGCGGGGCTGTGAGCAATTCCATGAGAAGTGCCCTGGTCTATTGCAGTTGTAGCAAATGACTGTCCTTATATCTCGGGGTGGCGGTCCCCTGCCTCGTCCGAATCCTCCTCGTTGTGGTCTGGGAATGAAGGGGCGGTTTTGGTCTCCAACTTCAGCCACTCGCGCCCGGGTTCTATCCACTGAAGTATCCATGGCATTTGGGTCGTACCGAGCAGGTGGAGGTCCTCGTGGTGGTCCCCAATTCGGGGGTTGAGGTCTCCAGCAGGGTTGTGCCGAGGATGGTGGTGTTTTGGTTTTGAAATTGTCGAGGCATGCTTTCATGTGTATGTATTGCTTTTGTCGTCGTAGCGCACACCTCTTCCAGTCTTTGAATGTATGCGGTTCGTCCAGTTCATGGACTTTCATGAATAGGGCTCGTGGTAGCCCCGTGGTGAATCAATCGATGGTTTGGCGATCGTTTAGGTTATAGTGAGCTTTTCTTGCTAGTTGCTCAAATTTGACCATGTACGCGTCAATGTCTTCTCCCGTCATCTTGATCCCTTTTTGCAGCTCTGCTTGGGCTTGTTCTTCCTCGAGTATGTTGGAGAATCTTTTGGTGAATTCCATGGCGACGTGGTTCCATAAGGTCTGGGAGTATAGACTTACTCCCCGGCGTACTTCTTGGTTCAGCCATTCAAGTATGGATACCGTCCATTCGCTGACGTTGACTCCTTTCACATATCCCAAAAAGAGGAGTGATCGTCGGTACTTGTTCTGCATGATGGGGGCATCCAAGTTCATCCCCCAGTACACGTGCCATTGCGTGAGGAAGGCCTCATATTTAGTGTGATCCCCGTCAAACACGCTCGGGGGTTCACCTGATAATCTGTCCGACCCATGTCCTGCTCCTGCTCCTCCCAGTGGTGGTCCTCCTCCTGGGGGTCCTCCTCCTCCTGGTGGTCTTCCTCTGCCTGGGAATCCTCCTCCCGTCGGTCCTTGTCCTGGGAATCCCCCTGGGAGTCCTCCCGGTGGTGGTGGAGGTCCTTCCAGTGGGTCGGGTTGGTCTGGCCCTATGGTGCAGAATATCGCTGCATCGTCTGCCATCATTTGATGTCCCGTGTTGGGGCTGATGGGGTTAAGGATGGCTTCTGCTTCTTCTCTGATGCGTCTTACTTCTTCTACTGCCATCGTCTCTGTCGCTGTGGCCATTGGGCTTCGTATGTGAATTTCTTCGGGGACTGTGATGTGTAAAGACTCAGCTATGTGGGCTAGTAGACTTGAATCGTCTCCTGTTCCCAGGCGGATTTCGCTTTCTGTAGCGGTGTGTTCTTCAGCTGGTTCTTTGTGACTTGATTCTGATGGTGCTTGTTCCCTTGGCTGCTCTTCTTCTTCTTCTTCTTCGCTGCTGCTGTCTCCGTCTAATGGTCCCCAGTCGTCTCCGTGGAGTTCTCTTGAGTCGATATCACAGCAATAGTGCCTTCCGGCTGGTCTGACGACGTCCCACCGATTTTCTATGGGATTCCACGTAATTTCCGTCCAACAGAAATTTGAATAGTTGAACTCAACTGGTCGGTATCTGACAGCTTCTCCTGGGAAGTCGACGAAATATCTGGTGTCTCCTCTATATTCTCTCCACCTGGCTGTGCCTAAGAATCTTCGTGGTACGGATCGTTCTCCTCTGGTGTCGAGGCTGTAAGGTCGAAAATTTCTCCACTGGTCTCTTGTGGTGAACGCCACGGTTGGGAGATCTTGGTCTTAATGTAACGCTACCACGGCGTTAGTCCAACTTGGACTCGTATAAGGACATTCACGACTTAGCAAATCGAGAAGACTCCCTTAGAGTCTCCGTTATACCATAGAAGACAACGAGCGCGATCCACAGTACTCTTCTGAACAGTACTAAGGCAACTCTGAGCTGTTGACTTGAGAGTGCCAGTGTCCTAGACATGAAGGTCAGGGTAATGCGAATAGAAGGCGAAAGGCCCGAAGGCCCGAAGGGAGTTCGAGTTCTGAAGACAAGTGGTATTCAAAGAAGACCAAGATGGCGTTCTTGGTCTTCACGAAGCACTATTTATACATATGAAGGAGTAGCTTTAAAGCTCCCCTATGAGTCCGATATTGTAACGTCTACCACGGACGTTCGTCTGACTTAGACGCTGTTGTAACGTGGGTTCCCTCGGGGGTAGTACCTGTGGTTGTCCGAGTGCTCGGGAAAGACTGCGGGGTGAGGCCAGTACGTGCCTGTGGAATCCCTATACGTGTAGAGGGTTTCTGCGATGGGAATGTTGACTGGTGGACTTGGGACTTTGCGGATGTATTCCCACTGGAGGTTGTCGACCATGTAGTAGCAGTGCATGAGACGGGCGGTACGGGAGTTGAGATACTCGAATACAAGATGACACGTAGTTCCTGGTGGATAAGATACGGTCGGCTGATCTACCATTCGCTGAGGAAGATGGAGATAGAGTCACGGGGATCCCTTCTTGGTCGCAGAGGGATATGCCGGAGCTAGTTCACTTAAGGATCCCTTGGATCCTTAGCACGGAAGACGAGTAGAAGGTGGTATTGGAAGAAGACCAAGATGGGGATCCTGGTCTGTCGTACTACGAACTTAAATACAAGTAAGGGAGCTAATTCCAGCTCCGCTCGAACTCGTAAGTAGCCAATAGCGTAAGTAACGTATCCTAATAATAGAATGCGCAGTCACCATCGTAACCCAGAACACGTACAACAATAGAACATCAGTCAGCAAGCCTAATCACGATCACGTACAACAATAGCGAGTCATCAGTCAGCACAACACAAGGTACCAAGATCCGAAGTCCATGACGTATTACTGCTAACGTGCCGAGTCATTACGAACACGTCAGAGTTCACAACCGGTCCGGGCAGTCCGAGAACGAAACATAACAGATATCCTATAGCGTAAGTAGCTCGAACCCTACTACCGCTATCCTAGGAATGAGTCATACTAGCTATCACATGCTAATACTTCTCCTGCTGACTGATCCGTAAAGTCCATGACTAATATCTACTTACTATCGTAGTCATAACCATATAGTAAGCATCCACTTCTATCCTTGTATCGTGTACTAAGTCCGTGGAGTCCAATTGCAACATTGGAGCTCCAGCTAATGGCTCCACCAGCAAGTGTGAAGATGAATCCCGGGGTCGATTTTCGATTGTTCACGTCGCTGGCCCAATTGGCATCTACAAAGCCTTGCAGGTCAATTCCATTGGGAGCCCCTCACTGGAATATGAGCTTCCAATCGCTCATGGCTCGGAGGTAATGGAAAATGCGATTGAGGGCACGCTGATGCTCCTTTCCAGGGCAAGCAGAGTGTTGCCCAAGTGCGGCCACAGTATAGGCCAGATCTGGGCGTGTACCGAGCATGGGGTACATGAGTGCGCCAATGGCACGCTGGTACGACCGAATGTCAATCTCGGGTGAGTCCACTTTGATCAGGTGTTCATTTGCGAGCATTGGGGTGTTGATGGGACGGACATCTGACTTTCCAAAGTGTTCCAGGACCTCACAAGTGTATTTCTCTTGCGTTAGGGCGATCCAGCCTGCTTCTCGATTGCGTGTGATGTGCATGCCCAGGATCCAAGTTATCTCTCCAAGGTCAGTCATTTGGTAGTGCCTCTTGAGCGTTTCTTTGTCTTGACTGATGATTTCTAGAATTTTGCATGCCATGGTAATGTCGTCAACATACAGCGCGATGATCGACAGAATGTCGTCTTGGATGCGGACGAAAACTGCGTGGTCAGCATCGGTACGTTTGTATCCCATCGAGCGCAGCGTGTCTCTGATACTTTCATACCAGACGTGACCGCCCTGCTTCGTTCTGTATACCGCCTTCACAAGTTTCAAGACCATGCCCTCGGGAACGTCAAATCCAGGAGGAGGTTTCATGTATATCTCTTCCTTTAGTTCTCCATTGAGATAGGCTGATTTGATGTCCATTTGCTGGACTTCTAGGTCAAATTTGGCGGCAAGGGTGTCACGGATGCGTTCATTTTCGCCTTTTGTGGATCACGTGACCTGCCATCACGTTCTCTAGTTAGTCACGTGAAATATCGTGCACTTTCCATCACGTGACCCTGGGAAAGTATACCCATACATGGGACATCCCTTTATGGTCACATTCTATATACGGACAGACTCTCTGATTGGTAGATAAGGATAGAACCTTCTAGTATACTCTAGATCACGCTTAGTAGGCATGTATTACGCGCTGTATTAGGTTTTACTCAGCGACACGTCATACGTAGTCAGCCTTGATGACAGTGCATCAGTCAACACTAAAGATAAGGCTATTAATAGACACGACGCGTCAGCCCTTTAGTCATAGTCGATTACTTTACACTTAGTAACAGTGTTCAAGCTCCGACTTAATCTCAGCCGCAGTAGATACTTAAGCTTGCCTGTAGCGTCCTGAGTGGAACCAACTTGTCCTCTTGGTTCTCCACTCAGGTGCGCATTCACTTGTACTTTCCTTACTATCTCCAATCTAACTTGTCCTCTTGGTTCTCCACTCAGCTTGCCGCTGTGTGACACCGCGTGCTTTCACCTTGAATAAAGGTCTTACTAGTGTACGCCCGCTCCACGTCAACTGTAGGTCTAGCGCGTGATTTATCTCCACGCCAAGCTTGGGTCTCACCCTTGACAGTTCACCCCTTTTTTACTTGGCTTGGCGTAGCGTTAAGTCATACCGCTACAAAGGGCAAGGATTGTGCGGAGCGATGTGAACTTGGCAACCGGTGCAAATGTCTCATCGTAGTCAATTCCCTCAACTTGGGAGAAGCCTTGCGCAATGACACGGGCTTTGTACTTTTGTATTTTGCCATCAGGTCCACGTTTAATTCGGAATACCCACTTGGACCCCATGACATTTTTTCTGCGTGGCCACGGCACAATCTCATACACACCCATGCACTTGAATTCACACATTTCATCTTGGCATGCAAGTTCCCATTCTGCAACATCTGGGCGTGCCATAGCCTTGGCATAGGTGCGTGGGTCTGCGTCTTCAAGATGAGCAGCTTTGGCATGCTCTGTGTGCTTACATCTGCTGTATGATGTGACAGAGTAGTGGGGATCATTGTCACGGATTGGCGTGTGTGTGGTGTGTTTAGGACGTGTTGTCGTGGGTGCAGGGTCAGGAGGAGGAGGGGTAAGTAACCCTTCTATCTCCTGTTCGCTTTCACTTTCTGACAAGTTTTCAGGCGCTGCAGGTGTGGGCTCTTTAGGCACGATGTCAACATGTGGAGGGTCACTGGCAGGTACATTGGCGGTGGTGGGTTCGAGGACTATGCGCTCGTAGCGCTTCTCGGTCCCCCCTTCATCGAATACAACATTGCGCGACTCGAGGAAGCGCTTGGTCGGTGTAACGTCTACCACAGACATTGGCCTGACTTAGGCGTCTGTATAACGCAGGTTCCCTTCAGGTCGGAAACGATGATTATCCGGGCTGTCTGGGAAGATGGCGGGGTGCCTTTGATAGGCTCTGAGGTGATCGCAGTAAGTATAGAGAGGGAGGTCGAGGGGTATGTTTGGTGGGACGGCTGGGACTTTATGGATATATCTCCAACTGGGGTGATTGACGATGTAGTAGGTCTTGTAGGGTCTCGCGACTCAGGAATTGAGGTACTCGAAGACGAGATGACACGTGGTTCCTTCTGGGTAACTGACAGTCAGCGTATCCACCATTCGCGAGGGAACTGGGGAGTAGAAGTCACGGGGATCCCTTCTTGGTCTGAGGGATATACCAGAGCTAGTTCACTTAAGGACCTCTGCGAGTCCTTAGCACAGTAGATGAGTAGAGAGTGGTATTTGAAGAAGACCAAGATGGGGATCCTGGTCCGTGATACTACGAGCTTAAATACATGTAAGGGAGTCAGTCCTAGCTCCGCTCGAACTCGTATGTAGCCAATAGCATAAGTAGCATAGATCCTAGGACAGGGATCCTAGGAATCGGTCATCCACGACGTAATACTAATATCGTACAACAATAGAACTCGGAGGCGAGCGCATAAGACACATCACGTACAACAATGAGAAGCATCAGTCAGCTGGAACATGAGGCAACAAGATCCGAAGTCCATGATGTATTACTACTGACATACCGAGTCATCACGAGTACGCCAGAGTTCACAACTGGGCCGGGCAGTCCAAGAACGAAATGTAACATCACCCCCTTTTCAGGTTCAAGCCCCAGCTTGACAGCACATGATGGCCAGGGGGTTGGTACCGACTTCGCGCAGGGTGCGGATCCAGGCTATCTCCTCGGCATCTTCTTCGGCTCAGGGTCCCCAATGGAGTGAAGACCGCTCGTTCTCAATGCGGTCCACCGCATGAGCTCGTTGGAGTCGCGCGACGCACCTGTTTCTCTCGATCTCGATGCGTTCCAACTTCATCTGCTCTGCCGCCACTCGATGCTGTTGAGCGCGCCAGCCCAGGGTCATGCACCGGTAGCGATGTACCTCGGCAATGAGGGTTGCGTCCTTCATATGAAGGAGCGCCTGGTCGACCGAGTCAACTAACCCTGCGTTGGAGAGCAGGAACGTGAGGTCGTCGTCAGAGTAAGTGGGGGTAGTGGACTGCTCGTCGTAGTAGGGGGTGACGTGCACGGGCTTTCCATATTGCTGGTTGCATCCATTGCGGAAGGCCAATACGAAGGGGTTGGTGGTGAGGATGAGTTGAGTAAAACGGGCTGGCCAAAGACGTTCCTGAGCATCCCGTATCTGAAAAGGGATGTAATGAACTCCCCTGTTGTATTGGTACCCCCTGGGTGGAGGTGTCTCTGGCTGATCTTCGGCCTCCTGCACATGTTCCTCCGCTTGATCTGTGCAAAACGTGGGTGGATGTGCCGTCGGTAGTGTGATAGCCTCCCCGGTGGGTCCGCATAGCGGGGGGGTTTCCGAGTGTGTCGTGGTGAGATGGGTGGCGTAACGTAGATATTGATGCGCCTCGAGACGTTCGGCTGGGTCGTACGGATCCCCGCCCTCGTCGGGTCCTGGTGGGGATGATGGGCAGCTGGGCACATACCCTTGTTCGTCGCCCGCTGGAGTGGGCGCTCTGGTCGGGACGTAATTGCTTCCGAGGTGACTGGGCTGGTTGGTCTCGGAATAAAGAGTGGGGGACGGTGAAGGAACTCGGGATGATGTGGTGGAAGGAGGACGATCTCCTCATTGGTGAAGGGCGAGGGTAGATGACAGGGGTGACGGTGGCCTGGACTGTACTCGGTAAGGTGCGGATAGTTCGGTGTGGACGACATAGCGAAAGTTGACTGGGGAGGATGGACGCATGAGTATGAGTGTTAGTGAGAGAGGGGGATGGGGACATCTCTTGGGATTTCCCTGCGCTTATATGTACTTTGCGAGCGGGGTTGGAATTTTTGAATTCCCGAATCGCATCATCTGCAAATACGTCATCTTTGTCGACCCACTGGTTATCCGAGTCCAGGTATCCCTTCCATTTAACCAAATATTGCAGTTTGCGACTTCTGCCGAATCGCCAAGAGTCTAGAATCTTCTCGACTTCGTATTCTTCTTCACCACCTACTAGATCCGGTGGTGGGCGCTGATAGTTTGGTCCGTGCGTGAGTGTCTTGCGATAGGGCGTAAGGAGGTCCACATGGAATACTGGATGAATCTGCCACTGCGTGGAAAGTTCTAGTCGGTAGTTGACTGCGGACATCACCTGGACAACTTTAAAAGGACTGTGGCGTCGCGCCGCTAATTTCACCGTTGGTTGGTGCGTGCGTAAGTGGCGTCCTTCCAGCCACACTTGATCCCCTATTTGGAACTTGGGCGTATCTTTGGCCTTGATCCACCCCTGCTGCGCTTTGATCATTAGTGATTGAGTGCGCTGGCGGAGTTCCTTAAACTATTTGACCCTGAGCGCCACTTGTGGGATTGGTGATGGTCTATCGGTCCAATCGGCACGTGGGTTGTATCCCATGAGGAGCTGGAACGGGGATTCTTTAGTGGTTTCGCTCGGCCAATTGTTATGTGTGAACTCAGCCATGGGGAGATAGTGGATCCAATCATCCTGTTGTTCGTTGACCCAGAACCGCAGGTATTGTTCTAGCCATTGGTTGGTGTGTTCCAATTGTCCATCTGTACGTGGGTGGTATGCTGTGGAGATGTTTTGTTTGATTCCAAGGATCTTGCATAGTTCTCGCGTGAATTTTGATGCAAACCGTGGGTCTCTGTCGCTGATTATCTTGCCAGGCAATCTGAATCGAGGGAAAACGTGTTTTATGTACAGGGCAGCGGTTCCTTCCACCGATATTTCTTCTTGGCAGGGGATGAATAGGGACATCTTTGTACAGTCGTGATCCGTTATCGTGAGGATCGTGTCACAGTCCTGTGCCACAGGGAGTTTAGTGATGAAATCAAGGGCAATGGTCTCAAATGGCATAGCTTCCGGTTTAGGGAATATTGGGCGCAGTGGCGCTTTGATGGCCCTGGTGTTGACCTTGATCCTTTGGCAATCGGCGCAGCCTTTGACGTAATCCATGACTTCTTGGCGTAGTCCAGGCCACCAGTAATACCATTCCATGAGCTTGATTGTGTGGCTGATTCCGGGATGCCCATATATGGGGGGATCGTGATGCGTTTTGATGATCTCGCGTTTCTCGTGGAGGCCTCCTGTGACTGCGCGTCTTCCATCTTTGTACCATGTGCCTTCGATCAGTTTGAGACTGTGTGGGTCTATCCAGGGGCGTATCTTGTCATTGTCCTGTGCGTATATCGGGTTGATCTTTTCCATTTCCTGTACTGATATGGTGGCATTGATTCGGAGTGGGTCTTCCGTGGTGTCCAGTGAGGTGGCCCTAACGAAGACTTCGTCTGGCAGTACCGTGATATGTTCGTTATCTCCTTCTCCTTGGTCGTAGTCCGGGCGTCTGGATAGAGCATCGGCTCTTCCGTTTGCCGTTCCTTTGATATGGTGAATTTCGATGTCATATTCAGAGAGTTCTAGTACTTCCCGGGCTACTTGGCGGCTTATCTTTTGTGGAGAGTGCCAGTATTGCAGGTTCATGTGGTCCGAGAATACTTTGATCTTGTGTGGAGATCCCGCAAGGTAGTGGCGCCAGTTCCTGAGTGCCTTGACAATTGCCAGAAGTTCTAGATCGTAGATATCGTAATTCCGTTCCGCGGCGCTGAGAGTGTTTGAGTAGTATGCAATAGGGTGTCTCTTGCCGTCTTCTTTGCGTTGGAGTAGTACTGCTCCTACTGCAAATCCCAATGCGTCCACTTCCAATTCGAATTGGTCTTCTAGGCTGGCATGTGCGAGTACCGGTTCTTCTGTGACGAGGTTCTTGATTTTGTTGAAGGCTTCCTGTTCCACGGTTGTCCATGTCCATTCGATGTCTTTGCGCATGAGTTTGTTAAGGGGTCGTGCATAGGTGGCGAAATTTCGAATGAAAGCACGGTAGAAGTTACAGAAGCCTAGGAATGATCGCACCTGTTTGACGTTTTTTGGAGTGGGCCATTCTTTGATGCCGGAAATTTTGACAGGGTCCATGCGAGTCACCCCCTTTTCAATGATTACCCCCAGGTAATCAATGCTAGGGGCGTGGAAGATGCATTTCTCCGGTTTGAGGAAGAGGTCGTTTTGTTCCAATAGATCCAGAATGTCGTGTACCGCGTCAATGTGTGCCTGTTCGTTAGACCGCGTAGCGATGCCAATGTCGTCCATGTATACCCTGATGGTCGTCCCTTTTGTTTCATGGTACGCAATGAGATCTTTACAGATCTCGTTCATCATTGTTTGAAAGGTCGCCGGGGAGTTTGTCAGTCCGAAGAACATTACCGTAGGTTCAAAAAGTCTGTAGCGCATTTTGAAAGCAGCTTTTTCCTGATCCCCTTCTTTGATGTGCACGTTGTTATACCCCCAGCGAATGTCGAGTTTGGTGAATATGAATGCTCCACTGAGGTCAGCTATGAGTTCGGGTATGAGTGGGAGAGGGTACTGGTTGCGTATGGTCCATTTGTTGATGTTCTGGTAGTCCTGCACTGGGCGTAGTTTTCCGTCCTTCTTTTTGATGAAGAAGAAGGATGATGCGTACGGGGATTTAGAGGGTCTAATGTACCCTTTTGCCAGTTGTTCGTTGATCCATTCCTTCAGCGCTTTATCTTCTGCTTGGCTCATTGGGTACACTTTGCAGTCGATGGTGTCCGGGGCGTTTGGTTTGAACTCAATGGCGTGGTCCCATGGTTTCGAAAGGGGAAATCGGTGAGACTCTTCTTCACTGAAGATTTTGACGTGTCGCTGATATTCCTCTGGGACGGCCTTCTTCTCCGTATACTGTTGCGCTTCTATTGCCAACTCAGTCGATGTGGTGGCTCGTAGTCGTGTTGTTTCCAGGTCGCATTCTTGTCGGAGTTGTTCTTCGATGTGCTGCTTATTAGGCATTCCGAGTAATTTCTGCACCACTAGTCGAGCAATGACGGGATCTATATGGGGTTTGGTGGGGTTGATAGTACAGAGTACTACCAGGTACTCAGCTTTGTTAAGGGTGGCAGATGCCCATTGAATATCTGGTTGGAACATAGCCAGCCAAGGGTATCCGAGGATGATGTCTTCCCCTCCTACGTCGGTGACAAGGAATCTCATGTCCTTCTTGACTCCTTTAGTTTCGACTTCTAGGTCCACGCAATGGGTTATCTTGCCCCCTTTGTTATGCGTGCCGTCGATGTTCCAGATCTTTCGGTGACGGTCTAATTCTTTGAGGCCTAACCTCATTCATTTTGCGAAATCTGGATGGATAAAGTTGTTAGTGGCTCCGGAATCCACTAGTGCTCGTTTGTCGGCCATGGCGTAACTTGCGCGCAATGAAACTGGAACATGCATAGATTGATAGCGCGTTATGAATACAGAGTTACACTGTAATGCCCTCACCCAGGCCGTCGGGTTCAGGCACTTTGAAAATCCTCTCGCCCCATTAGGTCCCGAACTACCAAGTCCCTGGCTTCTTCGTCGAGATTTCGGACTCCATTTATCCAGCTGGTCACCCGTTCTTGCGGCGTCTCAGTGGTGGCGCGGGCGCCGCGGCTACTGCCACTGTCATCTTCAAATTGTATCAGGGGTTCTTCGTGTACGCTTTGAACTTCTTCTGTTACGTTTCGCCTCTGACTGCCCGGACCGGTTGTGAACTCTGACGTGTTCGTGATGACTCGGCACGTTAGTAGTAATACGTCATGGACTTCGGATCTTACTGCCTCGTGTTGTGCTGACTGACGACCCTCTATTGTTGTACGTGATCGTGATTAGGCTTGCTGACTGATGTCTTATTGTTGTACGTGTTTCGGATTACGAGTACGACTGTGCATTCTATTATTAGGATACGCTACTTACGCTATTGGCTACCTACGAGTTCGAGCGGAGCTAGAACTGGCTCCCTTACTTGTATTTAAGTTCATAGTAGTACGGACCAGGATCCCCATCTTGGTCTTCTTCGAATACCACCTTCTAACTCGTCTTCTGTGCTAAGGGCCCGCAGTAGCCCTTAAGTGAACTAGCTCCGGCATATCCCTCTAAGACCAAGAAGGGATCCCCGTGACACTATCTCCATCTTCCTCTGTGAATGGTAGATTCGCCAGTAGTGCCCTATCCACCCGGAACTATGTGCCACCTCGTCTTTGAGTACCTCAATGCCAGGACCGCCCGTCCGACTCACTGCTATTACATCGTCGACAACCTTCAGTGGGAATACGTTCACACCGTCCCAAGTCCACCCGCAGGAGTTCCCGTAGAAGAGACTCTCTATACGTACAGAGATTCCACCGGCACATATCAGCCTCATCCCGCCGTCTTCCCACTATCGGACATACACAGATTCCACCCCCGAGGGAACCCACGTTATAACAGCGCCTAAGTCAGGCAAACGTCCGTGGTAGACGTTACATTAAGACCAAGATCCTTCAACGTGGCTTCCGCAGTAACAACCCGCGACCTTTGGATTCCGTTCCGACCGTATCTGTCGCGGTCGGACTTGGAAGGACTCAGAATACGGTACGCAAGTTGATGTGGACTCTTACTATACGGTTGTGGCTACGTTAGTAAGTAGGAATTAGTCACGGACTTTATGATCAGTCAGCAGAAGTCGTAGTAGCATGTGATTGTTACTATGACTCATTCCTAGGATAGCGGTAGTAGGGTTCGAGCTACTAACGCTACTCGTTACTTACTTACAAGAGGAGCTTTAAAGCTACCTCTGAAATATGTATAAATAGTGGGCGCGAAGACCAAGACACGCCATCTTGGTCTTCTTTTCAATACCACTACACTTCTCCTCTTCTACTTAGGCTTTCACGCCTCCCTACCTCTAAGGGGAAGTCCCTGCTATAAGTCTTGACCTTCGAGTCTAAGACCCTGGCCCTTTCGACGCGGCGAGTCGGAGTTGCCTTAGTGCTACTGGGACGCGTACTTTGGGTCGCCTTAGTAGTATTCTACGGGATCATTGAGACACTACGCACGTGTCAATCACCAGCTAAGTCGTGAACGCCCTCATACGAGCTCAAGTCGAGCTAAACGCCGTGGTAGCGTTACATTAAGACCAAGATAGTCAACCGTGGCATTCACCACACGAGACCAGTGGAGAAACTTTCGACCCTACAACCTCGAAACAAGAGGAGAACGATCAGTACCGCGACGATTCCTAGGCGCAGCTAGGTGGAGAGAATACCGAGGAGACACCGGCTATTTTGTAGACTTCCCCGGGGAAGCAATCAGATACCGCCCAGTTGAGTTCAACTACTCAAACTTTTGTTGGACAGAAGTTACGTGGAACCCGATAGACAATCGGTGGGACGTTGTTAGACCAGCTGGAAGACATTACCGCTGTGATATCGACTCAAGGGAGCTCCACGGAGACGACTGGGGGTCACTAGACGGAGACAGCAGCAGCAGCGACGAAGAAAACGAAGGGGAGCGACCCAGAGAGCAAGCCCCGTCGGAATCGAGCCACGAAGAACACGTAGAAGAACATACCGCAACAGAAAGTGAAGTACGACCAGGGACAGGAGACGACTCGAGCATACTAGCCCACATAGCTGAGTCCCTACATATCACAGTTCCAGAAGAAATTCATATCCGAAGCCCCATGGCCACAGTAACTGAAACACAAGCCATGGAAGAAGTACAACGCATAAGGGAAGAAGCAGAAGCCATCCTCAACCCCATCAACCCGAACACCGGACACCGAATGACCGCAGACGATGCGGCCCTCTTTTGAGCAATAGGACCAGACCACCCGGATCCACCGGAAGGACCTCCGCCACCACCAGGAGGGCTCCCGGGAGGTTTCCCGGGACAAGGACCAACCGGAGGAG
The DNA here is from genome assembly GCA_021527035.1 of Lactarius vividus. Classification (NCBI taxonomy): domain Eukaryota; kingdom Fungi; phylum Basidiomycota; class Agaricomycetes; order Russulales; family Russulaceae; genus Lactarius; species Lactarius vividus. The sequence continues at coordinate 21,497 of JAKELG010000540.1, forward strand.
GATTCCCAGGAGGAGGACGGCCACCAGGCGGAGGAGGACCACCAGCAGGAGGGGCACCGCAGGGAGGACCCCCGGGTGGAGGACATGGGTCAGACAGACTATCAGGTGAACCCCCGACAGTCTTCGACGGAGATCGCACTAAATACGAAGCCTTTCTTACACAATGGCACGTATACTGGGGCATGAATCTGGACGCCCCAATCATGCAAAACGAATACCGACGATCCCTTCTCTTCTTGGGATACATCAAAGGGGTCAACGTCAGCGAATGGACACTGTCCATCCTCGAATGGCTCAATCGAGAAATACGACGAGGAGTAAGTCAATACTCCCAAACCCTATGGAATCACGTAGCTGCCGAATTTGCCAAACGATTCTCGAACATACTCGAGGAGGAACAAGCGCAAGCAGAACTGCAGAAGGGGATTAAAATGACAGGAGAGGATATCGACGCGTATGTGGTCAAATTTGAGCAGCTCGCCAGAAAGGCTCACTACAATCTAAACGACCGACAAACCATCGATCGGTTTCACCGCGGGGCTACCACGAGCCCTGTTCATGAAAGTCTATGAACTCGACGAACCGCACACATTCGAAGACTGGAAGAGGTGCGCACTACGAAGACAGAAGCAGTATATACACATGAAGGCGCGCCTCGATAATTTTAAAACCAAGACACCGCCATCATCAGCACAACCCCGGTGGAGGCCGCAACCCCCGAACTGGGGGCCACCGAGGGGACCACCGCCACCCAGATATGACCCTAACGCCATGGACACATCCGCTGACCGAACACGCGCCCGAGTAGCTGAAGTCGGAGACGCGAACCGACCCTTCATCCCCAGACCACAAAGAGGAGGATATGGAAGAGGGGGAGGAGCCCCACCTCGAGACATGAGGGCAGTGATCTGCTATAATTGCAACCGTCCAGGTCACTTCTCACGAAACTGCCAACAGCCTCGAACGCGCCCTAGCACGAGCCGGATGTCCGAAATGGACTATTATGCACAAGAAGAACCGCCAGCCCAAGCAAGGGCGGCTAACACCGCACCACCGCAGCAGCG
>JAKELG010000541.1:0-22487 GCA_021527035.1 Lactarius vividus
TTGGCGTGGGCCAATCTTTGATGCCTGAAATTTTTACCGGGTCCATGCGTGTTACCCCCCTTTTCAAGGATTACCCCCAGGTAATCCATTCGCGGCTTGTTGAAGAGGCACTTTTCGAGTTTGAAGTAGAGATCGTGTTCCATGGCCACTTGTAGTACGTCGCGGACCGCTTCTTCGTGTTCCTTTTGCTCGGCTGGATGCCTAGTTGCGATGCCGATGTCATCCATGTACACGCGTATAATTGTTCCCTTGGCTTCGTGTTTTGCGATGGTGTCTCGGTAGATGGTGTTCATCATGGTTTGAAAACGTTGCCGGGGAGTTGGTGAGTCCGAAGTACATGACTGTGGGTTCGAAGAGACCATACCGTGTTTTAAATGCCGCTTTGTGTTCGTCACCTTCTCTAATGCGTACGTTGTTATATCCCCACCTGACATCCAGCTTGGTGTAAGTGTGAGCTTGGCTGAGGTCGGTGATAAGGTCTGAGATAAGTGGCAGCGGGTATTGGTTGCGGATGGTGACGGCATTGATCTTCCGGTAGTCCTGTACTGGTCGTAGTTTTCCGTCCTTTTTCTTTATAAAGAAGAAGGATGAGGCGTATGGAGACTTGGATGGGCGGATGTATCCTTTCTTCAGTTGCTCGTCTAGGAATTCCTTGAGCTTGTCATCTTCTTCTTGCGTCATGGGGTAGACTTTGCAGTCGATCGCTAGTGGCGTGCCTTCCTTGAATTCGATTGCGTGGTCCCATGGTCGAGAAGGAGGGAATCGGTTTGGACGCTTCCTCGTTGAAGATCTTTGCAAACTGGTGGTAAGCGGTTGGGAGTTCAACTTTATCGTGGAACTGCTTAGCTTCTATAGCTAATTCCGTGGCCGTGGTGTATAGATGGGCTTCTTCCTTCAGTTCCGCTACTATGCTTTCCTTCTCTTCCGTGGTGATGCTTCCTATGACGTGGTCCTCTTTGTTGGGATTGATGGATCGGATAACGACAGGGAGCATTTTCTCGTGTATGGTAGCGTATCTCCAGTTTATTGTAGGTTCGTAGGTGGCTAGCCAGGGGTAACCGAGTACAAGATCTTCGTTTCCGAGATCGGTGACTAGGAAGCGCATCTTTTGTCGTCGCTGGTTAGTTTGCACGTCCAGGTCCACAAAGTGGGTGATACTGCCCGCTTTGTTTTCCGTGTTGTCAATATTCCATATTTTCTGGGATGTTCCAGTGTTTGGAGCCCGAGGCCCATTCGTTTCGCAAATGAAGGGCGTATGAAGTTGTCCGTTGCTCCGGAGTCTACTAGTGTTCTGATGTCGGCCATTGCAGTAATTCGTGCGGAATCGAGACTGGAATTCTAAGAGACCGATAGCGAGTCATGATTACAGAATTACAATTAACCGCCCTCACCCAGGCCGATGGGTTCAGGCGTTCTGAAAACCCTCCTTCCCCCACATTTCTTGGAGGATGAGATCTTTTACATCGTCCGATTCTCCGGCTACTCCTGCCAGCCAGTCTTTGGCTCTTTGTTGCGGTGGTGCGGAGCTTGCTACTCTGACTTGCGCGGGAGGTTCTTCTTGCGTGTAGTAGTCAGTGTCTGCCATTCGACTGGTGGTTGCTCGACGGCGCGGCTGTTGGCAATTGCGTGAGAAGTGTCCCGGTCTGGTTACAATTGTAGCAGACGACTGTCCTCATGTCCCGAGGTGGCAGGGTTTCCTTCCTCTTCCGTATCCTCCTCGTTGCGGTCTAGGGGATGAAGGGTCTGTTTGCGTCCCCTACTTCGGCTACTCTTGCGCGCGTCCTGTCTGCGGACGTGTCCATTGCAGTTTGGGTCGAATCTGGGAGGCGGTGGTCCTCGTGGTGGGCCCCAGTTGGGAGGTTGTGGCCTCCAGCGGGGTTGTGCCGATGATGGTGGTGCCTTGGTTTTAAAATTGTCGAGGCGCGCTTTCATGTGTATGTACTGTTTCTGTCTTCGTAGTGCGCACCTCTTCCAGTCTTCGAATGTATGTGGTTCGTCTAGTTCATAGACCTTCATGAACAGGGCTCGTGGTAGTCCAGCGGTAAACCGATCGATGGTTTGTCGATCGTTTAGGTGGTAGTGAGCCTTTCTGGCAAGTTGTTCGAATCTGACCACGTACGCGTCAATATCTTCTCCTGTCATTTTAATTCCTTTTTGCAGTTCTGCTTGCGCCTGTTCTTCTTCGAGTATGTTCGAAAATCGTTTGGCGAATTCGGCGGCTACGTGATTCCATAGGGTCTGGGAGTATTGACTTACTCCTCGTCGTACTTCTCGATTGAGCCACTCGAGAATGGATAGTGTCCATTCGCTAACGTTGACTCCTTTGACGTATCCCAGAAAGAGAAGGGATCGGCGGTATTCGTTTTGCATGATGGGGGCGTCGAGGTTCATTCCCCAGTACACGTGCCATTGTGTAAGGAATGCCTCATATTTAGTGCGGTCTCCATCGAATACGGTCGGAGGTTCACCTGATAGCCTATCCGATCCGTGTCCTCCTCCTGCAGGGGTGCCTCCTCCCGGCGGTCCTGGCGGTCCTGGCGGTCCTCCTCCCGGTGGCCTTCCTCCGGGGAATCCTCCTCCTGTGGGTCCTTGACCCGGGAATCCGCCTGGTAGTCCTCCTGGTGGTGGTGGTGGTCCTTCTGGTGGATCTGGGTGATCTGGTCCTATTGCACGAAACAGTGCTGCGTCGTCTGCGGTTAATCTATGCCCCGTATTTGGGTTGATGGGATTAAGGATGGCTTCGGCTTCTTCCCTGATGCGTTGTACTTCTTCCATTGCTTGTGTTTCGGTGACTGTGGCCATAGGGCTTCGAATGTGAATTTCTTCCGGGACTGTGATGTGTAAGGACTCAGCTATGTGTGCCAGTAGGCTTGAGTCGTCTCCTGTTCCTGGTCGTATTTCGCTTTCCATGGCGGTATGTTCTTCCGCTTGTTCTTCGTGACTTGACTCCGAGGGTGCTTGTTCCCTGGGTCCTTCTTCTTCTTCGTTACTGCTGCTGTCTCCGTCTAATGATCCCCAATTGTCTCCGTGGAGTTCTCTTGAGTCGATGTCGCAGCGGTAGTGTCTTCCGGCTGGTCTGACGACGTCCCACCGATTGTCTATCGGATTCCACGTAATTTCTGTCCAACAGAAGTTGGAGTAGTTGAACTCAACTGGGCGATATCTGATTGCTTCGCCTGGGAAGTCTACGAAGTATCCGGTGTCTCCTCGGTATTCTCTCCACCTGGCTGCGCCTAGGAATCTTCAGGGCACCGACCGTTCTCCTCTAGTTTCGAGGTTGTATGGTCTGAAGTTTCTCCACTGGTCTCTTGTTGTGAACGCCACGGTTGGCTATCTTGGTCTTAATGTAACGCTACCACAGCGTTTAGCCCGGCTTGAGCTCGTATGAAGGCGTTCACGACTTAGCTGGTAGTCGACACACGCGCAGTGTCTCAATGATCCCGTAGAACACTACTAAGGCAATCCACAATATGCGTCCCAGTAGCACTGAGGCAACTCCGACTTGGTGCGTCGAAAGGGCCAGGGTCTTAGACTCGAAGGTCAAGACTTTACGACAGGGGTCTTCCCCTTTAGAGACAGAAAGGCTTAGAAGCCCTAATAGAAGACGAGTGATGAAGTGGTATTGAGAAGAAGACCAAGATGGCGTATCTTGGTCTTCGCAGTCCACTATTTATACATATTGAAGAGGCAGCTTTAAAGCTCCTCTTGAAGATGACTACTACTAGCAATAATAGCTCGAACCCTACTATCGCTATCCTAGTAATGAGTCATACTAACAATCACATGCTAGTACGACGCTGACCGATCCTAAAGTCCATGACTAATTCCTACTTACTATCGTAGTCATAACCGTATAGTAAGCGTCCACGTCAATCTTCGTACCGTAATATCAGTCCATAAGTCCAACCGCGACACATCCAATCGATTCCCTCCCTCTCGACCTTGGGACCACGCTATCGAATTTAAAGAAGACACCCCATCAGCAATCGACTGCAAGGTCTACCCCATGACACAAGAGGAAGACGGCAAACTCAAAGAATTCCTAGACGAGCAGTTGAAGAAGGGATACATTCGCCCATCCAAGTCCCCTTACGCATCATCCTTTTTCTTCATCAAAAAGAAAGACGGGAAACTAAGGCCAGTACAAGACTATAGGAAGATAAATGCCGTCACCATCCGCAACCAATACCCACTACCCCTTATCTCGGATCTCATCACAGACCTTAGTCGAGCACATACTTACACAAAACTGGACGTCAGATGGGGGTACAACAACGTGCGCATTAAGGAGGGAGACGAACATAAGGCAGCCTTCAAAACGCGGTATGGACTCTTCGAACCTACGGTCATGTACTTCGGACTCACTAACTCCCCGGCGACCTTTCAAACCATGATGAACACGATCTATCGAGACACCATCACAAAGCATGAAGCCAAAGGAACAACCATACGCGTCTACATGGATGATATAGGCATCGCGACCAAGGAACCCGCAGGACAAAAAGAACACGAAGAAGCGGTTTGCGACGTGCTCCAAATCGCCATGGAACACGACCTCTACTTCAAACTCGAAAAATGCCTCTTCCACAAGCCACGGATAGATTACCTGGGGGTAATCCTTGAAAAGGGGGTAACATGCATGGACCCGGTAAAAATCGCCGGTATCAAAGACTGGCCCACACCCACAAAGGTCCGTGATGTCCGATCCTTCTTAGGCTTCTGCAATTTTTACCGACTTTTCATCCGCGGCTTCGCTACACACGCCAAACCCCTCAACAAACTCACGAGGAAGGACACGGAATGGAGGTGGACAGATGAAGAGGACAAAGCGTTCCAAAAACTCAAAGCCCTAGTTACAGAAGAACCGGTACTTGCTCACCCAAAACTAGATGCTCCATTCGAGCTTGAGGTGGACGCCTCGGGATTCGCCACCGGCGCAGTACTACTCCAGAAAAAGGAAGACGGAAAACGGCACCCGATCGGATACTATTCAGCCACACTCAACGAGGCGGAAAGAAATTATGACATATACGATCTGGAACTCCTGGCAATAGTCAAGGCCCTCCGACACTGGAGACCACTATTAGCCGGATCACCGCACAAGATCAAAATCTACTCGGACCATATGAACCTCCAGTACTGGAAACTACCGCAAAAGATAAGTCAGAGAGTTGCCAGGGAAGTACTAGAGCTCATGGAATACAACTTCGAAATTCACCACATCCCAGGGAAAAAGAACGGTCGCGCCGACGCACTATCTCGGCGACCGGACTACGACCAGGGAGAGCGAGATAATGAAGACATAGTAGTACTACCAGAAGACATCTTCGTACGGACAACAACAGTACAAGCCACAGAAGACCCGCCGCAAACGGAAATTACCCTGCGATACTGGGTAGACCCTCACCAACTGAAGTTCGTAAACGGAGCATGGTACCGACAAGGGAAGTACGTTATTACCAGCTCCTTAGAAGAGAAACGAAAACTCATTGCCGCACACCACGACCCTCCGGTACACAGACACCCCGGAATTGCACGAACTACGAGACTAGTGGAACGAAGGTATTGGTGGCCGGAGCTGAAACTCGACGTTCGAAACTACGTCCAAGGTTGCGCTGAATGCCAGCGACATAAAGTCAATACGCGTCCAACAAAGGCTCCACTGATACCCATCACCCCAAAGGAAGACACACTCCCCTTCGAAACCATCGCACTCGACTTCATCACTAAACTCCCAACGTCACAAGGATACGACACCATCCTAACTGTAACTGATCACGACTGTAGCAAAGCCTCGGTCTTCATCCCTTGTAACGAGGAAGTCACAGCAGAAGGAACAGCGGGACTCTACGCCATACACGTATTCAAACGATTCGGACTCCCGTCAAAAATCATCAGCGACAGAGACCCCCGATTCGCCTCCAAGTTCACGCGAGAACTATGTCGAATCCTGGGGATTCAACAGAACATCTCTACGGCGTATCACCCCCGAACCGACGGACAATCGGAGCGCACTAATCAGTGGCTCGAGCAATATCTCCGCTTCTGGGCAAACGAGTGTCAAGATAACTGGGCGGTCTTCTTACCAATAGCTGAATTTGCGCACAACAACTGGCCCCACGAGACCACAAGGAAGTCTCCGTTCTCCCTCCTCATGGGGTACGACCCGCGTGCTGATTGGCTCGATAAGCCCTCCCCAATCCCACAGATCACCACGAGGCTGGAACAATTCCGAGAAGCACGGAAAGAAGCCCAGGAGCTCATCAGAAAGGCGCAACTCATGTGGGTCAAACATCGGAATACTCCAAAGTTCCAGGTGGGAGACTACGTGTGGTTGGAAGGACGCCACCTGAGGACCAATCAACCGACCCCCAAATTGGCAGCAAGACGACACGGGCCCTTCAAAATCACACGCATCTTGTCGCCGGTAAATTACCAGCTGGAGCTCCCCACGCAGTGGAGTATCCACCCAGTGTTTCACATCGATCTTCTCACACCTTATCGTGAAACGCTCATGCATGGGAAAAACTTCCAGCGCCCACCACCGGATCTAATAGAAGGAGAAGAAGAATACGAGGTCGAGAAGGTTCTGGATCACCGGCATTTCGGCAAGAAGAAACGCCTCCAATACCTGATCAAATGGAAGGGATACCCCGACTCGGAGAACCAGTGGGTCGACAAAGACGACGTGTTCGCAGACCAGGCCATAGCTGAGTATCAACTGCTGAACCCCCGACCTGGGCATCACTTAAAAGCAGCGCAGACTCGACGGCAGCCCCCATCATCCTCTCAACTTTTCCACTCTGGCCTCATTCACTCCACTCTCACCACAATGTCCATTCCCTCTGCCGCTGAGGCCATCGCTCGAGTTGCCAACAACACGGGCCCCATCACCTATCAAGAACTCACCGACGCACTGCAATCAACCCTCCCGGCCAGTTATGCCGATGGAACCAGCAACCCCGCCACCTGGTGGATCCTCTCCCAGGACGGACAGCGCATCAACGAGGTGCCCTTCACGACGGCCGAGCTTGATCGGCTTCGCGCAGCTCTCCCAGAATCTGCGCCTCCCTCACCTGGACCTCTCCAGGTACGAATCGAGTATCGAACCGAAGAGACGGCCCAAGACGCAAGCGACGGTCGATTGGGAGCAGTGGAGGGAGCAGCGATGGAGGCAAGTAGCGGAGGACTGGCAGCGGGAGCAGCTGAGGAAGGCGGCCGAACGACGGCGAGAAGCCCTTCGGAGGCGACGCGAGTGGATGCGGGAGAAGAGAGAGCGGCAAGAGGCGAGGAAACCATCCTCGAGCAAATCAGAGGAAGCCTAGCGGATAGCTACCCAGCTGAGCATCCTCTTATATCCACGGCCACAGACACTGACGACCCCGCCGAAACTCCCTACGCCTGCGACACCCGTGGGCACCCCCTGTACCGAGGCGGCGTGCGAGCCGACGCACCCCCTCCATTCCCATTATTCCGATTACGCCACGTTACCTTGGGGCCGCCGCCCCACGGATACCGATACAACCGCGGGGAGGACTTCGTCCATTACCCCATCAACGACGGACAAGGGCAGACGCGCCAGGCCGCATATGTCCAAGTCATCATGGGCGCCGACCCCATCGTGCTCGGCCTGGTAGCGGACAGCGAGAAGGTCTACTCGCAGCCCCTCTACGCCGAGCCACACGTCAAAGCCACGGGGAAGGATCAATACCCCCAGGAGGATATGAGCCTCTTCGCCGGCGGTTACTACGACCGCCCCCATCTCGACCGCGCCATCAACGAGCTTCACGACGTGAGCCTGAAGGCCGAGGTCCACCGCTATCGGGCCTACGCGTACGAGGCCGAGAGGATGGAGCAGCGCCTTCATCAACTCGCCGCCGCGCTCGGAGGGATCAAGGGCGAGATGGCACGCAGTAAGTTCCGCCTCGAGATGGCTGACACATTAGGACGGATTGAAGAGGTACAAGATGGGTGGATGACGGGCCCTCGCCTTCGCCGGCGTCGTGGGCGCCGCGGCTGAAAAGGGGGTGATGTAACGGACGAACTATACGAGTACGGAGGTGAACGCTTACTATACGGTTGTGACTACGATAGTAAGTAGAAATTAGTCACGGACTTCAGATCAGTCAGCACGAGTGGTACCAGCATGTGATTGTTAGTATTACTCATTACTAGGACAGCGGTAGTAGGGTTCGAGCTACTTACGCTACGGGTTATCGGACTCACAGAGGGGCTTTAAAGCTACCTCTCATATGTATAAATAGTGGGCTCGGAAGACCAAGATACGCCATCTTGGTCTTCTTCTCAAATACCACTTTATCACTCGCATTCTAGAGGACCTCCTTGTCCAGGAGGGAAGTCCGTCTTGTCGTCTTGACCTTTGAAGTCTAAGACCTGGCCCTGTCGACGCATCAAGTCGGAGTTGCCTTAATATTGCTGGGGCGCATACTGTGGATCGCCTTAGTCGTATTCTACGGGATTATCGAGACACTGCGCACGCGTCTCTAACCAGCTAAGTCGTGAACGCCTTCAACTCGAGTTCAAGTTGAACTAAACGCTGTGGTAGCGTTACATCCAGGAAGACATCATAAAAACTCCAAGTTCGACCTGAGCAAGAAAGGTCAATGCATGACGACTTCTAGTGCATTATGTCCAGGAAGACATCATAAAAACTCCAAGAGCGATCTTGAGGAAGATCAAGCGCGTATCAAGCAAATACACCTGTGGATCAAGACGATCACTTCCGGCGCTATATATGTTGAGCAACATCCCCACCCCCGAGTCAGGCCAGAGATAAAGGCCATCCAGCATACATCGAGCAATGTTTCACCCCGAGTCATGTCGAGCGACATTCCCCCTTCCCGAGTCCCCGGTGTTTTCTGTCAAAATTTCGTCAAAATTTTTTCGGATTCAACTTCATTCACAACAAAGTCAAGTCGACAAGTCGAGGAACTGTCCGGTGTCCAGTCCCTTAGAAAGGGGATAGCGAATAAAGTTAAAGAAACAGTTGAAGAAATTTCCAAATTTCAAGCACCCCAGAGCATTTTTTCAAGAAACGCAGACGGATACATGGCGTTGAGGAAAAAATCGAGTTTTCAAGTACCCCCAGAGATAATTTTCAAGAAACGCAAACAGATACATGGCGTTGAGGAAAATTTCAAGACATAGACATTCAGCAAGAATGATGTCAGAAGATGGAGTCATCTTATCCAGTTCCACCCCCGACACACGTTTTCCAAGTAACGCACAAGTCTTTGCGTTGAAGATAGAGCTATCTTTACCCGTGTCGCGAACCATCATGGTCCTACCCAGTCTTACCCACCCGAGGAAGTTGTGCAACTTCACCACCCCCGGACATGATGTGTTGTTTTTCCTTCCTTGAAGAGGAAGAGGACCCCCAGTTCCCGAGTCCCTGAAATTACTCCCGGACCCATCCCCGATATCCGACAATCCCTTTCCAAAGGAGCGACCCTGACCCTTGTTAAAGAGAGAACAAGTCAATCAGTGCTAAGTGGTGTAGCACAGTGTTAAAAAGGGGATACTGTCGTGAACCTAGAAACTCGTTCACGACTCAGGCGTTCAAGACTGTTCCGGACCGGCCCGGTCTTACGTAATCACCTTCCTAATTGGGAAATCTGGAAGCGGAGTTCGAATTTCATACTCCGACGATCACGTGATCGATCACGTGATAAGCCTCTGTTGATCCACCACGTGACGTAACCACGTGCAGAGCACCCCCCTGAGGACTATGGAAGAGTCATTCCCATTTGTCAAGATCCACCCCACGATTTGGAGCAAATCATACCATATCCGAGGAATTATCCCATTGGCTGATAGAGAAGACACATCGCCAACACGTCACCGACTGCGGCACAGTCATGCCACTGTCACGGATTTATCCTATTGGACTGCGGAGCAGTCACGTCATTATCACGTCATATCGACTGCGGATTGCATCATATCGACTGCGGATTGCGTCATATCGCACCATCGACTGCGGAAGAGTCGTACCACCCTATGCTTTATTCTGATTGGACTGCGGATCTATCGTACGATCCCATTACTTATTGCGATTGGACGCTATTATTAGAAGTACTCGGATATTCCCTGCGCAGTTTCCGCAGCACCCGTGGAAAGGCCCTAAGCCTGCCCTAAACACCTACGCACAGACCATGTCCCTAGGTATATAAGGCCTGCGAATTCCATGGATCAGTCCTCAGACTGTCCACTTTGTACTCCCTTCAAAGTCTGACAACTCTCCTGCCTGCCTCTCACCTCCTGTGCCCCTTCAGTTATTGGACGAAGCCCCTTTAACAAGCGCCACTATCCCTTAGCTGAGCGCTGAGTTCTGTCAACAGTGCCCCTTCAGTGAGTGGACGTAGCCCCTCTCACAAGCGCCACTATCCCTTGGCTGAGCGCCAAGTTCTGTTGGTCAAGCAAGCAGCCCTTTCCCAGTCCTATTCTCCCTACTGTTATCCGACACTTCGCCCCCGGCTCTACCAACCCCTTGTCAGACTGAACGTATTTGTCGAGTGGCAGTACGTTCTTCACACAGTCCTCACACGCTGCAACTAAACCAATTTGGGAACCCCCCTCCACCCCGTGCCGCATACATGACCCTGGATGAAGGAGCTCTCGACCACAATACTGGCCATACCCGGTGCACAACCCGTACCGCCCCATAAGCGCTACCCCCTTTTGCCTGATACATCGGACAATTCCTGTAACACTTACATACCTTTGACTCTGACCTTACCTCCGTCCCCTCTGGGAGGGTACGACTCTGAAAAACTTTCTTTTCGAACGCATGTGAAGTCTCACTTCTTACTATACTATACTTTAGTGTCGCAATAGCGCTCTAAGACCGGCTTTGTCTCTTATGTAGAACTGCTCCGGAATATAAACTCATCCAAAAAAAAAAAAAAAAAAAAAAAAAATACCCCTTTTCGAGTTGTTCGTTGAGGAAGGTTGTGAGTGCTTCCCCTTCACTCGTAGTTAGAGGGTACACTTTACAATCGAGGGCAGCGGGTGTGTCGGGAAGTAGTTCGATGGCGTGGTCCCATGCGCAGGATGGGGGAAATTGGTGTGACGCTTCTTCACTGAACACCTTTCGGTGCAGCCAGTATTCCCGAGGAATCATCTCCTTGAATGTTTGCACCTGTCGTTTTGCCGCTTCCTGCTGTGCAAGTTCTGATGCGGTCGTCGTCTTTCGCAGGAAGGCAATACTTGGTTCTGGTTCTTCGTTTACAACCTGCTCCCATGCCTCCTCATCAAGCCCATACGCCTCAATAGCCCTAATAGCGGCTTCTACGGGCATGGCGTTGCTTTGGAGATTTAGGCTGGAAATCACGACCGGTTGAAAGTTCTTGTTCAGCGTGGCATTTCTCCATTCTATCTCAGGCTCGAAGGCCGAGAACCAAGGGTAGCCCAGGATCGCTTCGTCCTTTCCTAGGTTGGTAACCAGGAAACGAAGCGTCTTCGTGCGCTCACCAGTCCGCACCGCCAAATCGGTGTACTGGGTTATCGCGCCGTCTCAGTTGTACGTTCCGTCAACATTCCATATCGTGATGGGGGTGGAGACAGGTCTGGTCCCGAGATGCATTCGTTTGAGCAGTTCCGAACAGATAAAATTGTCGGTTGCTCCAGAGTCCAGCAGGACCTGTCGTTTGGCTGTCGCGTTTGCAGATTTGAAAAGAACTGGAATTCGCATAGATCGGAATCTGCTATAGTACACGTGTAGCGCCCTTGCCCAGGCCGACGGGTTTAGGCGTTCGGAAAATCCTTTCCTCCAAAAAGCTTCTCCACCAAGAGGTCCCGCACTTCTTTTGGCTGAGCGGCCAGCGCTGCGATCTGAGCGTCAGCCGCTTCATCATTCGACAGTACGCGGTTTGCTGATATGGCGACTCGAGTAACGAGGGGGGGAGTCGGTACTGCGGAGGTAGAGGGGACGGGAGAAGGCGCTCCTCCGTCGCTTGTGGTTTGAGCAGCGCGAGTGCCTTTTTGTGGGCAATTACGCGACACATGACCCTTTTCTCCGCATCGAAAACATCTCCCCTCCGCGACCATCCTTTGCTTCTCAGCGTCTGTGAGGGTTGCGCGAGCTCTAGTGCGGCTAATGTCCATGGTGTTTGGGTCACGCGCCTTGTTAAGGGCTTGGACCCACTGGTCTCGAGTGTGACCTCCTCGTTTTTCATTTTGTCGGTTACACGTAAGGTGAGGTTTCAGCATAAGATACTCGGCTTGCTGAAGCCTTGCCGCTGCCTTCCATTGGTCCCATGTGACGGGGTGTTGGAAGCGTATAGCGTTGATTACAAGGTTGTCAGGGAGTCCTGCTTGGAACTTCTCAATGACATTGGCTTCGTCTGGGTTGTAGCCAGCTTTTGTTGCGAGGTTCTGGAATTTTGCGATGTACATATCAATGTCTTCGCCAATCATCTTCAATTTGTCGATGTCTTGGCGCGTTCTGGTTCGTTTGGTGGTGTCGGTGTAGGCGTTCATGAACCGATCTAAGATCGTGTTCCATAGGTTTTCCTGGTTGTGCAGTACTCCTCCTGCGATTTGGGCATCCAACCATGCGGTCTGTTTGTCTACCCAGTCATCCACCAGATGTCCCCTCATGTAAGAGAGGAAGGTCATGGCTCGTGAGTAGGGTACCGTGAGCTGGTCGACGGTCAGGTTCATTCCTCAATAAATTCAAAAGGATCGAAGAAAGTTTCAGCTCTCCTCTCGATTTCCATCGAAGATGGGTGGTGGGTTGCCCCCAAGTTTGCCCCCTCCCGGTGCTGGTACTGCCCCGGGGTGGGCCACGGGGATCGCACCTCCTCCTGGGGGGCCGCCGCCGGGGGCTCCTCCACCCGGACCACCTCCGCCGCCGCCAGGGGCACCACTGCCCAGTGGGCCTCCACCGCTACCATGTACGCCTCCACTAGATCCAGCAATCGGGCCACTGCTCGGCCCTGTCGCCGGTTGGGCGCTAGTGCTATGAGTCGCTCCACTCGTCTGAGCAGACAATCCACTTCCTGTAGCATGTGTTCCTCCACTGCCCAAGCCGGGGGCTCCCGTGGTAGTAAGACTGGTGGCAACCTGAGTGTGGGTGGCCATCGCTGACTGTACGGGGGTAAGGGTGGTTGATTCGTCTGGGTCGATGTTGATACCGGTGATGTTTGTTGACCCGAGGGGTCCTGCGCCGAATTGTGGAGGGACAGGTTTGTATGCGTACCACCGTCCTTGCTTTGGGTCGTAGTCGATATAGGCCCAAATGCGAAGGTCGTCAAAGTAATGGACTTGGTGGTATTCTTGGTTCTTTGCGTCGAAGATGAAGTATCCCTCTTGGTTATGGATTTCTTCCCAGATAACTGCGCCCTTTTCGTGGTCGGAGAGTTCGTCGGTGGTGTACCGATCGATGTACTGCTTCTGAAATTTCGTGCGACTCCTACTAGTCGCCAGGGTTGCGAGACTTGACTTAATGTAACGTTACCACAGGAACGTTATGTGCGACGTGCACGTCACTAAGTCGTTCAGGCCGAGGTAACGGGACGTGAGCCAGTCGGTTAAGACTGAGTTCGATGATGAATAAGCACCCTACGGTCTCCTCAGACACGTGGGTGATAGTCGGGGGATTCTGGGGTTCAAGCGTACAAGTGAACCAAAGTCGTGCTCAAGCGAAACAGCGAGCGAAAGTCGTTCGTGGATTGACAATGATGTGGTATTACACAAGAAGTCAAGTCTACCGTACAAGCTAGGTAGCGTGCGACTTATATACTAGTACAGGATGTTTGTACACAACAAACATATGGCGCGATATATGGGTTCTTAGGCAAAAGGGGAACAAAGGCATAGCTTACAGTAGGAAACGTGGTGATTGCGCGGAGTCATGTGCGCGTCAGCTGGACTCGGAGCGCCGTGAACTCGGATATAGTAGGAAGGGGGCGTGCGGACGTATCGTGCAGAGAAGAGATTATGAGAAACGGTTGGGCGCGTGGGGAGTTAGAAGTGTATCAAAGTGGGGGTACGGGAGTAAGAAGCGGAGAACGGAAGCGTCCAAGGGAAAAGAAGGGAAAATTGTAACAGAGCGCCTGGTCGACCGAGTCGACTAGTCCTGCGTCGGAGAGCAGGAACATGAGGTCGTCGTCGGTGTAAGTGGGGGGCAGAGGACTGTTTGTCGTAGTAGGGGACAGCGTGGACAGGTTTTCCGTACTGCTGGTTGCACCCAGCCCTGAAGGCCAGGATGAAGGGGTCGGCGGTGAGGATGAGCTGAGTATACCGGGCCAGCCAAAGACGTTCCTGAGCGTCGTGAATCTGAAAGGGAATGTAATGGACTCCCCTGTTGAACTGGTACCCCCTGGGAGGGGGCGTCTCCGCACGACTCTCGGCCTCCTGCACAAGTTCCTCCTCTGGATCGCGGCGAAATGCGGGTGGATACAGCGTCGGTAGTGTGATAGCTTCCCCGGTGGGTCCGCAAAGCGGGGGGGTTTCTGAGTGTGTCGTGGTGAGATGGGTGTCGTGAACCTAGAAACTCGTTCACGACTCAGGCGTTCAAGACCGTTCCGGACCGGCCCGGTCTTACGTAATCACCTTCCTAATTGGGAAATCTGGAAGCGGAGTTCGAATTTCATACTCCGACGATCACGTGATCGATCACGTGATAAGCCTCTGTTGATCCACCACGTGACGTAACCACGTGCAGAGCACCCCCCTGAGGACTATGGAAGAGTCATTCCCATTTGTCAAGATCCACCCCACGATTTGGAGCAAATCGTACCATATCCGAGGAATTATCCCATTGGCTGATAGAGAAGACACATCGCCAACACGTCACCGACTGCGGCGCAGTCGTGCCACTGTCACGGATTTATCCTATTGGACTGCGGAGCAGTCACGTCATTATCGAGTCATATCGACTGCAGATTGCGTCATATCGCACCATTGACTGCGGAAGAGTCGTACCACCTTATGCTTTATTCTGATTGGACTGCGGATCTATCGTACGATCCCGTTACTTATTGCGATTGGACGCTATTATTAGAAGTACTCGGATATTCCCTGCGCAGTTTCCGCAGCACCCGTGGAAAGGCCCTAAGCCTGCCCTAAACACCTATGCACAGACCATGTCCCTAGGTATATAAGGCCTGCGAATTCCATGGATCAGTCCTCAGACTGTCCACTTTGTGTACTCCTCTCAAAGTCTGACAACTCTCCTGCCTGCCTCTCACCTCCTGTGCCCCTTCAGTTATTGGACGAAGCCCCTTTAACAAGCGCCACTACCCCTCAGCTGAGCGCTGAGTTCTGTCAACAGTGCCCCTTCAGTGAGTGGACATAGCCCCTCTCACAAGCGCCACTATCCCTTGGCTGAGCGCCAAGTTCTGTTGGTCAAGCAAGCAGCCCTTTCCCAGTCCTATTCTCCCTACTGTTATCTGACACTTCGCCCCCGGCTCTACCAACCCCTTGTCAGACTGAACGTATTTGTCGAGTGGCAGTACGTTCTTCACAATGGGTGGCATAACGAAGATACTGATGCGCCTCGAGGCGCTCCGCCGGGTCGTACGGGTCCCCGCCTTCGTCAGGTCCTGGCAGGGATGCAGGCCGACTGGGTACGTACCCCTGCTGTTCGTCGCCCGACGGGGTGGGCGCTTGTGTTGGGACGTACTGACTGGCGAGTCGACTGGGCTGGTTGGTCTCGGAATAAACAGTGGGGGTCGGCGAAGGAACTGGGGATGGCCCGGGGGAAGGAGGACGATCTCCTCGTTGGTGAAGGGCGAGGGTAGTCGACAGGGGTGACGATGGCATGGACTGTACTTGGTAAGGTGCGGATAGCTCCATGTTGACGACATAGCGGAAGTTGACTGGGGACTGGGAGCGCATGAGTAATGGGAGTGGGAGAGGAGGATGGGGACGTCTCTTGGAGTTTCCCTGCATTTATATGTATTTCGCGAGCGGGGTTGGAATTTTTGAACTCCCTTATCGCGTCGTCGGCGAATACGTCATCTTTGTCGACCCACTGGTTGTCCGAGTCCGGGTACCCCTTCCATTTGACCAGGTATTGGAGTTTGCGACTTCTGCCAAACCGCCGAGAGTCCAGAATCTTCTCGACTTCGTATTCTTCTTCTCCGCTAACCAATTCTGGTGGTGGGCGCTGATAGTTTGGTCCGTGCGTGGGTGTTTCTCGGTAGGGCATCAGGAGGTCCACATGAAACACTGGGTGAATCTGCCACTGCGTGGGAAGCTCTAATCGATAATTGACTGCGGACATCACCTGAGCGACCTTAAAAGGTCCGTGGCGTCGTGCCGCTAGTTTCGCCATTGGTTGATGCATGCGTAGATGGCGTCCTTCTAGCCATACTTGATCTCCGATCTGGAACTTGGGCGTATCTTTTGCTTTGATCCACCCCTGCTGCGCTTTGATCATCAGTGACTGCGCGTGTTGTCGGAGTTCCTTGAACTGTTTGACCCTGAGCGCCACTTGTGGGATCGGCGAAGGTCTGTCAGTCCAATCGGCGCGGGGGTTATTGTGAAGAACGTACTGCCACTCGACAAATACGTTCAGTCTGACAAGGGGTTGGTAGAGCCGGGGGCGAAGTGTCGGATAACAGTAGGGAGAATAGGACTGGGAAAGGGCTGCTTGCTTGACCAACAGAACTTAGCGCTCAGCCAAGGGATAGTGGTGCTTGTGAGAGGGGCTACGTCCACTCACTGAAGGGGCACTGTTGACAGAACTCAGCGCTCAGCTGAGGGATAGTGGCGCTTGTTAAAGGGGCTTCGTCCAATAACTGAAGGGGCACAGGAGGTGAGAGGCAGGCAGGAGAGTTGTCAGACTTTGAAGGGAGTACAAAGTGGACAGTCTGAGGACTGATCCATGGAATTCGCAGGCCTTATATACCTAGGGACATGGTCTGTGCGTAGGTGTTTAGGGCAGGCTTAGGGCCTTTCCACGGGTGCTGCGGAAACTGCGCAGGGAATATCCGAGTACTTCTAATAATAGCGTCCAATCGCAATAAGTAACGGGATCGTACGATAGATCCGCAGTCCAATCAGAATAAAGCATAAGGTGGTACGACTCTTCCGCAGTCAATGGTGCGATATGACGCAATCCGCAGTCGATATGACTCGATAATGACGTGACTGCTCCGCAGTCCAATAGGATAAATCCGTGACAGTGGCACAACTGCGCCGCAGTCGGTGACGTGTTGGCGATGTGTCTTCTCTATCAGCCAATGGGATAATTCCTCGGATATGGTACGATTTGCTCCAAATCGTGGGGTGGATCTTGACAAATGGGAATGACTCTTCCATAGTCCTCAGGGGGGTGCTCTGCACGTGGTTACGTCACATGGTGGATCAACAGAGGCTTATCACGTGATTGTCGGAGTATGAAATTCGAACTCCGCTTCCAGATTTCCCAATTAGGAAGGTGATTACGTAAGACCGGGCCGGTCCGGAACGGTCTTGAACGCCTGAGTCGTGAACAAGTTTCTAGGTTCACGACAGTTATACCCCATGAGGAGCTGGAACGGGGATTCTTTAGTGGTTTCACTGGGCCAATTATTATGCGTGAACTCAGCCATGGGGAGGTAGTGGATCCAATCGTCCTGTCGTTCGTTGACCCAGAATCGCAGATATTGCTCCAGCCACTGGTTGGTGTGTTCTGACTGCCCGTCGGTGCGTGGGTGATAAGCCGTGGAAATGTTCTGCTCGATGCCTAGGATTTTGCATAGTTCCCTGGTGAACTTTGATGCGAATCGTGGGTCTCGGTCGCTGATTATCTTCCCAGGTAGTCCGAATCGGGGAAATACGTGTTTGACGTACAGCGCGGCCGTTCCTTCTGCCGATATTTCTTCTTGGCATGGGATAAAGAGGGACATCTTTGTACAGTCATGATCCGTTATCGTGAGGATCATATCACAGCCCTGTGCTTCGGGGAGTTTAGTGATAAAATCAAGGGCGATAGTTTCAAATGGCATAGCTTCGGATTTTGGGAATATTGGGCGTAGTGGCGCCTTGATGGCCCTGGTGTTAACCTTGATTCATTGACAGTCGGCACATCCTTTGACGTAATCCATGACTTCGTGTCTGAGGCCTGGCCACCAGTAATACCGTTCTACGAGTTTGATGGTTCGGCTGATTCCCGGATGTCCGTATATGGGAGGGTTGTGGTGGTTCTTGATGAGTTCCCGTTTCTCTAGGAGTCCCCCTGTGACCACCTGTCGTCCGTCCTTGTACCATGTGCCTTCTATTTGTTTCAATCCGTGTGGGTCGACCCAAGGTTGCAATTTGTCATCGTCTTGGGCATATATGGGGTTTACCTTTTCCATTTCCTGCACAGAGATAGTGGCGTTGAGTCGAAGCGGGTCGTCGGTGGTGTCCACTGCTGCCGCTCTGACAAATATTTCGTCGGGTAGTACCGTAACTTGGTCGTTATCACCTTCTCCTTGATCGTAGTTGGGGTGTCTAGATAATGCATCTGCACGTCCATTTGCCGTTCCCTTGATATGGTGAATCTCGATGTCATATTCGGAAAGTTCTAAGACTTCCCTGGCAACTCGGCGGCTTATCTTTTGTGGGGAACGCCAGTACTGTAGGTTCATGTGATCTGAAAAGACTTTGATCTTGTGCGGGGATCCAGCTAGATAGTGGCGCCAGTTTTGGAGTGCTTTAACGATTGCCAATAGTTCGAGATCATAGATGTCGTAGTTTCGTTCTGCTGCACTGAGGGTGTTTGAATAGTAGGCGATGGGGTGTCTTTTCCTGTCTTCCTTTCGCTGGAGCAGTACCGCTCCTATCGCGAATCCTGAGGTGTCCACTTCCAGTTCGAATTGATCTTCCAATTTGGCGTGCGCGAGTACTGGTTCTTCCGTGACGAGTTTCTTGATCTTGTCAAATGCCTCTTGTTCCGTTGTTGTCCATGTCCATTCAGTGTCTTTACGCGTAAGTTTGTTGAGGGGGCGCGCATGTGTGGCAAAGTTTCGAATGAAAGCGCGGTAGAAGTTGCAAAAGCCTAGGAATGATTGCACCTGTTTGACGTTTTTTGGGGTTGGCCAGTCTTTGATGCCGGAAATTTTGATGGGGTCCATGCGTGTCACCCCCTTTTCAATGATTACCCCCAGGTAATCGATGCTTGGTGCGTGGAAGATGCATTTTTCCGGTTTGAGGAACAGGTCATTTTCCTCTAGTAGGTCCAGAATGTCGTGTACCGCATCGATATGTGCTTGTTCCGTTGATCGAGTAGCTATGCCTATGTCGTCCATGTATACCCTAATGGTCGTACCTTTGGTCTCGTGATACGCGATGAGGTCTTTACAGATCTCATTCATCATGGTTTGAAACGTGGCTGGTGAGTTGGTTAGCCCGAAGAACATTACCATTGGTTTGAAGAGTCCGTATTTTGTCTTGAATGCTGCCTTTTCCTGGTCGCCCTCTTTGATCCTTATGTTGTTGTATCCCCAACGGATGTCCAATTTGGTGAATATGAACGCTCCGCTTAGATCGGCGATGAGTTCTGGGATGAGTGGGAGAGGGTATTGGTTGCGTATTGTCCAGTTGTTGATGTTCCGGTAGTCCTGTATGGGGCATAGCTTTCCGTCCTTTTTTTTGATGAAAAAGAATGATGATGCGTACGGGGATTTAGAGGGTCTGATGTATCCTTTAGCCAGTTGTTCGTCGATTCATTCCTTGAGCGCTTTGTCTTCCACTTGACTCATTGGGTAGACTTTGCAGTCAATCGTGTCCGGTGCGTTTGGTTTGAAGTCGATAGCGTGGTCCCATGGTTTTGAGAGCAGGAAGCGATTAGACTCTTCTTCGCTGAAGATCTTGACGTGCCTTTGATATTCTTCCAGGACCGCTTTCTTCTCCGTGTACTGTTTGGCTTCTATGGCCATTTCTGTCGACATTGTTGCGCGCAGGTGGGTGTCTTCGAGGTCGCATTCCTTCCTGTAACACTACCACTGCGTTCAGTCCGACCTGGACTCGTATGAAGGCGTTCACAACTTAGCTGATCGTAGACACTCTCGCAGGGTCTCTGTGATACCGTAGAATATCACTAAGGCGATCCACAGCAGACGTCCGATAAGCACTAAGGCAACTCCGACTTGGTGTGTCGAAAGGGCCAGGATCCTAGACTCAAAGGTCAGGACTTCAGAAGGGGGTCTCCTTTAGAAGGGGGGATAGACTGCAAAGCCCCTTTGTAGATGAATGAGAGAAGTGGTATTGAGAAGAAGACCAAGATGGCGTATCTTGGTCTTTGCGGTCCACTATTTATACATATTGCAGGGGCAGCTTTAAAGCTCCCCTTCAAGTCATAACTAGTAGCGTAAGTAGCTCGAACCCTACTACTGCTATCCTAGTAATGAGTCATACCAACTATCACATGTTAGTACGACGTCTGCTGACTGATGAGAGTAGTCCATGACTAATACCTGCTTACTATCGTAGTCATAACCGTATAGTAAGCGTCCACCTCAAACTTCGTTCCGTACTAAGAGTCCACTGAGCTCGTATCGTGACATCACCCCCTTTTCAGGTGCGACGCCCACGTCACCGGCGTTCGCTGTGTAACGTCTACCACGGACGTTAGCCTGACTTAGGCGCTGTTGTAACGTGGGTTCCCTCGGGGGTGAAATCTGTGGTTGTCCGAGTGCTCGGGAAACACGGCGGGGTGAGGCCAATACGTGCCTGTAGAATCCCTGTAGGTATATAATGTCTCTTCGACAGGTACGTTTGGCGGTGGACCGGGGACTTTGCGGATATACTCCCAGTCGAGGTTGTCGACGATGTAGTAGCAGTGAGTAGGACGAGCGGTGCGGGAGTTGAGATACTCGAAGACGAGATGACACGTGGTTCCGGGTGGATAAGTCACGGTCGGCTGATCTACCATTCACAAGGGAAGATGGAGATGACAGTCACGGGGATCCCCTCTTGGTCGAGCAGGGATATGCCGGAGCTAGCTCACTTAGGGACGCTGTGAGTCCCTAGTACAGGAGACGAGTGGAAGTAGTGGTATTCGAAGAAGACCAAGATGGGGATCCTGGTCCGTAATACTATGAACTTAAATACAAGTAAGGGAGCTAGTTCCAGCTCCGCTCGAACTCGTAGGTAGCCAATAGCGTAAGTAGCGTACTCTAATAATAGAATGCGCAGTCCTTATCGTAATCCGAAACACGTACAACAATAGAGCATCAGTCAGCAAGCCTAATCACGATCACGTACAACAATGGGAGTCATCAGTCAGCACAACACGAGGCGGTAAGATCCGAAGTCCATGATGTATTACTGCTAACGCGCCGAGTCATCACGAACGCGTCAGAGTTCACAACCGAGCCGGGCAGTCCGAGAACGAAACGTAACATCACCCCCTTTTCAGCGTCAAGCCCCAGCTTGACCGCGCATGATTGCCAACGGGTTAGTGCCTACTTCACGGAGGGCCCGGATGCGAGCGATCTCCTCGGCGTCTTGTTCCGCTTTCGGCCCGCGATGAAGCGAGGCTCGAACATTCTCGATGCGGTCCACCGCATGCGCCCGCTGAAGTCGGGAGACACACCTGTTGCGCTCGATCTCTATGCGTTCCAACTTCATTTGCTCTGCCGCCAGCCGATGTTGTTGTGCTCGCCATCCGAGCGTCATGCAGCGGTAGCGATGGACCTCGGCCATGAGGGTCGCGTCCTTCATATGAAGGAGCGCCTGGTCGACCGAGTCGACTAGTCCCGCATCGGAGAGCAGGAACGTGAGGTCGTTGTCGGTGTAAGAGGGGACAGCGGACTGCTCGTCGTAGTAGGGGACCGCGTGGACGGGCTTTCTGTACTGTTGGTTGCATCCGGCCCTGAAGGCCAGGACGAAGGGGTCGGCGGTAAGGATGAGCTGAGTATACCGGGCCGGCCAAAGACGTTCCTGAGCGTCTCGAATCTGAAAGGGAATATAATGGACTCCCCTGTTGAACTGGTACCCCCTTGGAGGGGGGGTCTCCGCACGACTTTCGGTCTCCGACACAGGTTCCTCTTCCGGATCGCGGCGAAGCGCGGGTGGATGTGGCGTCGGTAGTGTGATAGCTTCCCCGGTGGGTCCGCAAAGCGGGGGGGTTTCCGAGTGTGTAGTGGTGAGATGGGTGGCGTAACGTAAATATTGATGTGCCTCGAGGCGCTCCGCCGGGTCGTACGGGTCTCCCGAGTCGTCGGGGCCCGCTGGTGAGGTGGGTCGGCTGGGTACGTACCCCTGCTGTTCGTCGCCCGCTGGAGTGGGCGCTCGGGTCGGGATGTAGTGGTCTCCGAGATAGCTGGGCTGGTTGCTCTCGGAATAAACAGTGGGGGTCGGCGAAGGAACTGGGGATGGCCCGGGGGAAGGAGGACGACTTCCTCGTTGGTGAAGGGCGAGGGTAGACGACAGGGGTGACGGTGGCGTGGACTGTACTCGGTAAGGTGCGGATAGTTCGCTGTTGACGACATAGCGAAAGTTCACTGGGGAAGAGGGCCTCATAAGTAGGGAGTGAAGTGAAGGAGGGAGAT
>JAKELG010000542.1:0-22417 GCA_021527035.1 Lactarius vividus
AGCGCGCCCATTCTGCTGTGGCGTATGTGGCGCAGACTGTAGCACTGTTATGCTGGCATCCTTAAGCTGCTTTAGGAAAGCATCCGATTTGTATTCACTGCCGGCATCGGACATCCATTCTTTTATGGTAGCGTTAAATTGATTTTAATTAACACAAGCCACTGCTTTAAAGCAGTAATAGCAGAGGCTTTGTCCCGTAAAAGAGTGATCCATGCAAATGAAGTATAATCGTCAAAGAAGACAATAAAATACTTATATTTGTGGTATGATGGTATAGGGAAGCTTTTCAAATCGGAATGAATCCGATTGAAAGAGGCTTTAGCCCTTGTAACAGATGGAGGATGTGAGGCAGCAGGCATTTTGCCTTGTGCGCACCCAGGACATATTACATCAGAGGTGGGAATTGTAATCCCTTCTGGAAAGCCCTTAGTGTTTTTCCTTAGCTCGTCTTAGAACCTCTTTAGATGGGTGACCGAGGCGACGATGCATAAGGTCATAGTCTACATTAGACAACGCAGACTGGTTCACAATAAGCGACTCAGTTAGAGTGGATATAGAGGCATCTAGCCAATATAACGATTGTCCGTAAAGAAGGGGTTTACATTGGACAATTGTTTTCTTTTTACGTAGCAAGTTAATATGCTGCGAATTCCCCAAAACGTGCAAACCTTGCTGTAAGAAGACTCCCATAGATAGAAGACGTGTGCTCATTCTTGGAATGTACAGAAACCGGGTATACCCGTGTGGTCACGAGTTTGTCTGCGATGTAATGCTCAAGCAAGACAGTTCCGGTCCCTTCAACATATAGAGTATGAGCGGCAGTCTTTACAGGAATCTTTTCAGACTGAGCAGTTGGCTGATAGTCGATGAAATCACTAAGTTGATTAGTGAAGTGCGCTGATGCTCCGGAATCAAGAAGCCACATATTTTTGGTACGCTCTAAACACTTAGCGCATTGACTGAAGTACTCATTGTGCTCACACTCAAAAGAATCGAGGAGAGCGCTACTAGAATTGTACATTATGAGTGACTTCAATGCTACTACATGCGATTCTCGTAGATGTACAATATTATTACAGATGCCAACCCTTGGTCTTCTTAGGGGCGGGACTAATTCTGTAATGTTATCAGCACGTGGTGCGCAAAGTGAAGAAAAGACGTACTCTTCATCACATGATCCCCAATCGAGGATCTCAGTATCCGGGCCAGTCAAGAAGGACTCCGGAGTCAAGGAGCAGCCTAGAGAGGCCGAAGGAGAGACAAGGGCATCGAAATAAGGATGTGTTTCTCTGCCATTATCTCGAAGGTACTGTTGGTTGCTACGCCAGATAGATTCAATGTGTTCGTTAGAACGAGATCAAGGGAAGCGGCCTTCGCCGGTAGTAGCCCACCTGACTGTCGCTTCGACAATGGAAGCAGGGTCGACGTAAGGAGGCGTGGGGGCACAGTTTTCTGTATCAGAACCCCCATTGCTTACAGTCAGATCCGACAAGTCAATTTGGAGAGCATTAGAATGCTCACCAAAGATCTCGGTGTCATCAAGTCCGTCGGTGTTCATTATCGGTTGAGCGCTGCCCGAAGGCTGCTGCGTCATATCGATATCGAAATCGGAGTCATACTCCTCTTCCATGAACGTCTCGAGACGAGGTTTCATGAGGACGTCAATGTCAGCAAAGCGCTGCTCAAGTGTCTTTACGGTCTGGACTGTAGTGGGTACATCCAGCCGTTCAGCGAGCGTCAATGCCTTATTGACCGAAGGGAAGAAGCCCGAAGTCCTCTGAGGAGAGGATGATTCGACTTCTGTCCTTGTGGTGACACCAGATGTGTAACGCTACCACAGCGTTTAGCCCGACTTGAGCTCGTATGGAGGCGTTCACGACTTAGCTGGTGATTGACACGCGCGTAGTGTCTCGATGATCCCGTAGAATACTACCAAGGCGATCCAAAGTGCACGCCCAAGTAGTACGAAGGCAACTCCGACTTGTCGTGTCGAAAGGGCCAGGGTCTTAGACTCGAAGGTCAAGACTTTATAGCTGGGGCTCCCCTTTAAAGACAAGAAGGCGTGAAAGCCTTTAGCAAAAGAAGAGGAGTAGAGTGGTATTGAGAAGAAGACCAAGATAGCGTCTCTTGGTCTTCTTGGTCCACTATTTATACAGATTGCAGAGGCAGCTTTAAAGCTCCTCTTGAACGTATCGACTACTAGCAGTAATAGCTCGAACCCTACTACCGCTGTACTAGTAATGAGTCATACTAGCAATCACATGCTAGTACGACGCTGACTGATCCACATGTCCATGACTAATTCCTACTTACTAACGTAGTCATAACCGTATAGTAAGAGTCCGAATCAACTTCTCCTTCGTACCGTAAGTCCAAAAGGTCCGTCCGCGACATCACCCCCTTTTCAGCCGCGGCGCCCACGACGCCGGCGAAGGCGAGGGCCCGTCATCCAGCCAGCCTGCGCCTCCTCAATCCGGTCCAACGCGTCAGCCATCTCGAGTCTGAACTTACTGCGGGCCAACTCCGCCTTCACCCCACCAAGCGCGGCGGCGAGCTGATGGAGCCGTTGCTCCATCCTCTCAGCCTCATACGCGTAGGCTCGGTAGCGGTGGACCTCCGCCTTCAGGCTTACGTCGTGGAGCTCGTTGATTGCGCGGTCAAGACGGGGGCGGTCGTGATAGCCACCGGCGAAGAGGCTCATGTCCTCCTGGGGGTATTGCTCCTTCCCCGTGGCCTTGACGTGAGGCTCGGCGTACAGAGGCTGCGAGTATACCTTCTCGCTGTCTTCTACTAAGCCGAGCACGATGGGGTCGGAGCCCATGATGACTTGGACGTGCATGGCCTGACGCGTCCGTCCTTGCCCGTCGTTGATGGGGAAGTGCACAAAGTCTTCCCCGCGGTTGTAGCGGTATCCATGAGGGGGCGGCCCCATAGTGGTGTGTCGAAGTCGGAATAATGGGAAAGGAGGGGGTGCGTCGGCCCGCACGCCGCCTCGGTATAGGGGACGCCCACGGGTGTCGCAAGCGTAGGGGGTCTCGTTCGGGTCATCAGTATCCGTGGCGGTGGAGATGAGGGGGTGCTCAGCTGGGTAAAAGTCCGCTAAGCTTCCCCGGGCTTGTCCGAGGATGGTCTCCTCGCCTCTTGCCGTTCTCTCTTCTCCCTCATCCACTCTCGTCGTCTCCGAAGCGCCTCCCTCCTCCGCTCGGCCGCCTTCCTGAGCTGCTCCCTCTGCCAGTCCTCCGCTACTTGCCTCCACCGTTGCTCCTTCCACCGCTCCCAGTCGACCGTTGCTTGCGTCTTGGGTTTCTTCTTCGGTTCGATACTCGACTCGCACCGGGAGAGGTCGAGGTGAGGCAGGCGCAGATTCTGGGAGAGCTGCGCGAAGCCGATCAACTTCGGCCGTCGTGAAAGGGACCTCGTTGATACGCTGTCCGTCTTGGGAGAGAATCCACCACGTGGCGGGGTTGCTGGTTCCGTCGGCGTAGCTGGCCGGGATGGTGGATTGGAGGGCGTCGCAGAGTTCTTGATAGGTGACGGGGCTCGTGTTACTGGCAACTCGAGCAATGGCCTCGGCGGTAGAGGGAATGGACATGGTTGAGAATAAGGACGAGATGAAGACGCCAGTGTGATAGTGAGAGGAGAGGGATGGGGGTTGTCGTTCTGTTCTTCCGGCTCTTAAGCTGGTCGTGTGTCGGGGATTCAAGGATTGGTACTCAGCTATCGCCTCATCTGCGAACACGTCATCCTTGTCGACCCACTGATTCTCCGAGTCGGGGTACCCCTTCCACTTGATCAGGTACTGGAGGCGTTTCTTCCTGCCGAAGTGCCGATGGTCTAGAACCTTCTCGACTTCATATTCCTCTTCTCCTTCTACTAGATCCGGTGATGGCCGTTGGAAATTTGGTCCGTGCACGAGCGTCTCGCGATAAGGTGTGAGAAGATCGATGTGAAATACGGGGTGTATACTCCACTGCGTGGGAAGTTCCAATTGATAGTTTACCGGTGATAGTATCCGTGTGATTTTGAAGGGGCCGTGCCGTCTTGCCGCTAGCTTCGGTGTTGGCTGATTGGTCCTAAGGTGTCGCCCTTCCAGCCATACATAGTCTCCGATTTGGAATCTGGGCGTGTCTCGGTGTTTGACCCACATGGACTGCGCCCTTTTGATGAGATCCTGGGCTTCTTTCCGCGCTTCTCGGAACTGTTCTATCCTCGTGGTGACCTGTGGGATAGGAGATGGCTTATCGAGCCAATCAGCGCGTGGGTCGTATCCCATGAGGAGGGAAAACGGGGACTTCCTTGTTGCCTCGTGCGGCCAGTTGTTGTGCGCGAACTCCGCTATTGGCAGAAGGGCCGCCCAGTTATCTTGACGCTCATTTGCCCAGAAGCGTAGATATTGTTCCAGCCACTGATTAGTGCGTTCCGATTGTCCGTCGGTCCTGGGGTGGTACGCTGTGGAGATGTTTTGTTGGATCCCCAAAATCCGACACAATTCCCTTGTGAACTTGGAGGCGAATCGAGGGTCCCGGTCGCTGATGATCTTTGATGGTAATCCAAATCGCTTGAAGACGTGGGTGGCATAGAGTCCTGCCGTCTCTTCTGCTGTGACTTCCTCGTTGCAGGGGATGAATACAGAGGCTTTGCTGCAGTCGTGGTCGGTTACGGTCAGAACAGAGTCATACCCTTGCGACGTCGGGAGCTTGGTGATGAAATCCAGTGCAATGGTTTCAAATGGTAGGGCGTCTTCCTTTGGCGTGATGGGTACGAGTGGGGCTTTTGTGGGGTGTGTGTTGACCTTGTGGCGCTGGCATTCAGCGCATCCTTGTACGAAGTTGCGGACGTCGAGTTTCAATTCTGGCCACCAGTACCTTCTTTCCACTAGTCTCGTGGTTCGTGCGATCCCGGGATGTCCATGTACCGGAGGGTCGTGATGGGCAGCGATGAGCTTTCGTTTCTCGTCCAGAGATCCTGTGATGACGTACTTCCCTTGTCGGTACCATGCTCCGTCTACGAATTTCAGTTGTTGAGGGTCCACCCAATACCGTAGTATGATCTCAGCTTGTGGGGGGTCTTGTTCCGCTTGTACCGTGACTGTTCGTGCGAAGACATCTTCCGGTAATACCACTATGTTTTCATTATCTCGTTCTCCTTGGTCGTAGTCAGGTCGTCGGGACAGCGCGTCCGCTCGACCGTTCTTTTTCCCTGGGATGTGATGAATTTCGAAGTTGTATTCCATGAGCTCAAGTACTTCCCTGGCGACTCTCCTGCTTATCTTCTGCGGTAGTTTCCAGTATTGGAGATTCATGTGATCGGAGTAGATCTTGATCTTATGCGGTGATCCAGCCAGCAGTGGTCTCCAGTGTCTAAGGGCTTTGACTATTGCAAGGAGTTCTAGGTCGTAAATGTCATAATTCCGCTCCGCTTCGTTGAGTGTTGCCGAGTAATATCCTATTGGGTGTCGCCTGCCGTCTTCCTTTTTCTGGAGTAACACCGCACCGGTTGCGAATCCTGAGGCGTCTACTTCGAGTTCAAACGGGTCGTCTAGCTTTGGATGCGCGAGTACCGGTTCTTCTGTGACCAAAGCTTTGAGTTTGCGGAATGCCTTGTCTTCTTCATCTGTCCATTTCCACTCCGTGTCTTTCCTCGTGAGTTTGTTGAGTGGTTTGGCGTGTGTTGCGAAGCCACGAATGAAGAGTCGGTAAAAATTGCAGAATCCCAGGAATGAGCGGACATCACGGACCTTAGTTGGCGTGGGCCAATCTTTGATGCCTGAAATCTTTACCGGGTCCATACGTGTCACCCCCTTTTCAAGGATTACCCCCAGGTAATCCATTCGCGGCTTGTTGAAGAGGCATTTTTCGAGTTTGAAGTAGAGGTCGTGTTCCATGGCCACTTGTAGCACGTCGCGGACCGCTTCTTCGTGTTCCTTTTGCCCGGCTGGATGCCTAGTTGCAATGCCGATGTCGTCCATGTATACGCATATAATTGTTCCCTTGGCTTCGTGTGTGGCGATGGTATCTCGGTAGATGGTGTTCATCATGGTTTGAAATGTCGCCGGGGAATTGGTGAGTCCGAAGTACATAACTGTGGGCTCGAAGAGACCGTACCGTGTTTTGAATGCCGCTTTGTGTTCGTCACCTTCTCTAATACGTACATTGTTGTACCCCCATCTGACATCCAGCTTGGTATAGGTGTGAGCTTGGCTGAGGTCAGTGATAAGGTCTGAGATGAGTGGTAGTGGGTATTGATTGCGGATGGTGACGGCATTGATCTTCCGGTAGTCCTGTACTGGTCGTAATTTTCCGTCTTTCTTCTTTATAAAGAAGAAGGATGAGGCGTATGGGGATTTGGATGGGCGGATGTATCCTTTCTTCAATTGCTCGTCTAGGAATTCCTTGAGTTTGCTATCTTCTTCTTGCGTCATAGGGTAGACTTTGCAGTCGATCGCTGATGGTGTGCCTTCCTTAAATTCGATTGCGTGATCCCATGGTCGAGAAGGAGGAAATCGGTTGGACGCCTCCTCGCTGAAGATCTTTGCAAATTGATGGTAAGTGGCTGGAAGTTCAACTTTATCGTGGAACTGCTTAGCTTCGATGGCTAATTCCGTGGCCGTGGTGCGTAGATGGGCTTCTTCCTCCAGTTCCGCCACTATGTTTTCTTTTTCTTCCGTGGTGATGCTTCCTATGACGTGGTTTTCTTTGTTGGGATTGATAGATCGGATGACGACAGGGAGCATTTTTTCGTGTATGGTAGCGTATCTCCAGTTTATTGTAGGTTCGTAGGTGGCTAGCCAGGGGTATCCGAGTACAAGATCTTCGTTTCCGAGATCGGTGACTAGGAAACGCATCCTTTGTCGTCGCTGATTAGTTTGTACGTCCAGGTCCACGAAGTGGGTGATACTGCCCGCTTTATTTTCCGTATTGTCAATATTCCATATTTTCCGGGGATGTTCCAGTGTTTGGAGCCCGAGGCCCATTCGTTTTGCAAACGAAGGGCGTATGAAATTGTCCGTTGCTCCGGAGTCTACTAGTGTTCTGATGTCGGCCATTGCGTAATTCGTGCGAATCGAGACTGGAATTCTAAGAGACCGATAGCGAGTCATGATTACAGAATTACAATTAACCGCCCTCACCCAGGCCGATGGGTTCAGGCGTTCTGAAAACCCTCCTTTCCCCACATTTCTTGGAGGATGAGGTCTTTTACATCGTCCGATTCTCCGGCTACTCCTGCCAGCCAGTCCTTAGCCCTTTGTTGCGGTGGGGCGGAGCTTGCGGCTCTGACTTGCGCGGGAGGTTCTTCTTGCGTATAGTAGTCTGTGTCTGCCATTCGACTGGTGGTTGTTCGACGGCGCGGCTGTTGGCAGTTGCGTGAGAAGTGTCCGGTCTGGTTACAATTGTAGCAGATGACTGTCCTCATATCTCGAGGCGGTGGGCCTCCTCTTCCATATCCTCCCCTTTGCGGTCTCGGGACGAAGGGACGGTTCACATCCCCAACTTCCGCGACTCGTGCACGTGTTCGGTCGGCCGAGGTGTCCATGGCGTTTGGGTCGTACCTGGGAGGTGGTGGTCCCCGCGGTGGGCCCCAGTTCGGAACTTGTGCCCTCCATCGAGGTTGCGCCGATGATGGTGGTGTTTTCGTCTTGAAGTTGTCGAGGCGTGCTTTCATATGTATATACTGCTTCTGCCTTCGTAGCGCGCACCTCTTCCAGTCTTCGAAGGTATGCGGTTCATCCAGTTCGTAGACCTTCATGAATAGGGCTCGTGGCAGTCCCGCGGTGAATCGGTCGATCGTTTGCCGGTCGTTTAGGTTGTAGTGAGCTTTTCTGGCTAGTTGCTCAAACTTGACCACGTACGTGTCAATGTCCTCTCCTGTCATCTTGATTCCTTTCTGCAATTCGGCTTGCGCTTGTTCCTCTTCGAGTATGTTGGAGAATCGTTTGGCGAATTCCGTTGCGACATGATTCCATAATGTCTGGGAGTATTGGCTTACCCCTCGTCGTACCTCTCGGTTGAGCCATTCTAGAATGGACAGCGTCCATTCGCTGACGTTGATTCCTTTGACGTACCCCAGAAAGAGGAGTGATCGTCTGTACTCGTTTTGCATAATGGGAGCGTCGAGATTCATCCCCCAGTAAACGTGCCATTGCGTGAGGAATGCTTCGTATTTAGTGCGGTCTCCGTCAAAGACAGTCGGGGGTTCACCTGATAGCCTGTCCGATCCATGACCTCCTCCTGCGGGGATGCCTCCTCCTAGCGGTCCCGGTGGCCCTGGCGGTCCTCCTCCTGGTGGTCTTCCTCCTCCTGGGAATCCTCCTCCTGTTGGTCCTTGGCTCGGGAATCCGCCTGGCAATCCTCCTGGTGGAGGCGGTGGTCCTTCTGGTGGGTCCGGGTGGTCTGGGCCTATTGCTCGAAAGAGTGCCGCGTCGTCTGCGGTCATCCTGTGTCCGGTGTTGGGGTTGATGGGGTTGAGGATGGCTTCTGCCTCCTCTCTTATGCGTTGTACTTCTTCCATGGCTTGTGTTTCGGTTACTGTGGCCATGGGGCTTCGAATGTGGATCTCCTCTGGTACCATAATATGTAGGGACTCAGCTATGTGTGCCAGCAGGCTTGCGTCGTCTCCTGTTCCTGGTCGTGCCTCGCTTTCTGTAGCGGTGTGTTCTTCCATGTGTTCTTCGTGGCTTGATTCTGATGGAGCCTGTTCTCTGGGTTGTTCCCTTTCTTCTTCGTCTTCACTGCTGTCTCCGTCTAATGATCCCCAGTCGTCTCCTTGGAGATCTCTTGAGTCGATGTCGCAGCGGTAGTGTCTTCCTGCTGGTCTGATAACGTCCCAACGATTGTCTATTGGGTTCCACGTAATCTCCGTCCAACAGAAATTGGAGTAGTTGAACTCAACTGGGCGATACCTGATTGCTTCCCCGGGGAAGTCTACAAAATAGCCGGTGTTTCCTCGATATTCCCTCCACCTGGCTGCACCTAGGAATCGTCGTGGTACTGATCGTTCTCCTCTGGTTTCTAGGCTATAGGGTCGAAAGTTTCTCCACTGATCTCTTGTAGTGAACACCACGGTTGGCTATCTTGGTCTTAATGTAACGCTACCACAGCGTTTAGCCCGACTTGAGCTCGTATGGAGGCGTTCACGACTTAGCTGGTGATTGACACGCGCGTAGTGTCTCGATGATCCCGTAGAATACTACCAAGGCAATCCAAAGTGCACGCCCAAGTAGTACGAAGGCAACTCCGACTTGTCGTGTCGAAAGGGCCAGGGTCTTAGACTCGAAGGTCAAGACTTTATAGCTGGGGCTCCCCTTTAAAGACAAGAAGGCGTGAAAGCCTTTAGCAAAAGAAGAGGAGTAGAGTGGTATTGAGAAGAAGACCAAGATAGCGTCTCTTGGTCTTCTTGGTCCACTATTTATACAGATTGCAGAGGCAGCTTTAAAGCTCCTCTTGAACGTATCGACTACTAGCAGTAATAGCTCGAACCCTACTACCGCTGTACTAGTAATGAGTCATACTAGCAATCACATGCTAGTACGACGCTGACTGATCCACATGTCCATGACTAATTCCTACTTACTAACGTAGTCATAACCGTATAGTAAGAGTCCGAATCAACTTCTCCTTCGTACCGTAAGTCCAAAAGGTCCGTCCGCGACAAGATGACCCAATATGAGTCACCTTGTGAGAAGTAGGGGGTGGTAATGCGGCGACAGAAGCAATATGCGAGTGCTGTGGAGCACGTGCAGGTGCCTTGCCCTTCCCTTTGGCCTTGCCTCTTCCAGAACCTCGTCCTCCGCGCTGCCTGTTAGGCTGCTGCTGGGTGGACGGGCCGGGGGCGCTAGGCTGCTGCGACGAAGAACCCTGCTTTGAGAAGCGAGGGTCTGTGCGCTTCCGCTTAACAGCAGAAAGCTTCTGCGTGTTATGAGCGGCCTTATGCTGTCCGCGATTAGTTTCAGTCTCGTATTGGCTTTCAACACAAGCCGATACGGTCGTGAGCTGAAGATCTGCCAAGGCAAGATTGTTGCACATGACAGGAATGAGGTGCTCCCATTTCTGGGGTAAAGCGGACATAGCAATGAGGGCTTGCAGCTGTGGGCGGATAGCAAGGGTAGTGGCGTTAGC
This sequence comes from Lactarius vividus, assembly GCA_021527035.1. Taxonomy (NCBI): domain Eukaryota; kingdom Fungi; phylum Basidiomycota; class Agaricomycetes; order Russulales; family Russulaceae; genus Lactarius; species Lactarius vividus. The sequence continues at coordinate 10,116 of JAKELG010000542.1, forward strand.
ACCAGTTCCAACAGTGACTGCTCCAAGATGAGCAAAAGCGGCAGCCATCTTCTCGAACTGAGGAGCAGGATGCTGATTTGTGTTGAAACGGATAGAGATGGCTTCTTTGAAGTCCTTGTAGATGCAGGGCATAGAAACCGCACCATACCGGTCCTTCACAGAGTCCCAGAGCACCTGAGAAGTCGCTCCAGAAACTGCCTGCTGAATAGCAGGTGAAAGGCGTAGGGTAAGATTACCCCTTGCCATCTCATCGCATTTCATCCAAGCCGCTCTATCAGTGGCATCAGCAGCAGGAGGTTGAGGGATGGTGCCAGCAACGTAGCCCCAGAGCCCTTGCGACATGAAAAAGGCGGTCATTTGCGTAGACCAGGAGGCCCAGTTAGAGCCATCGAAAACAGGGACAAGTGTAGTGAGTTGGGACGACATGGTAGTATAGATCTGTTGGCTTTAAGGACGTCAGCATTGTCTTACAATACTGAGCGAGATGAAAAGCCAATATTAGTCCCATACATGACCCGAAGGTCAATACTATAACGTTGTACCGGTCTTTGCAGTCTGCCGGATAGCCGCTCTAGCCAATATAGAACTGCTCGACATCACCCCAAGGTTATCATGTGCAGCACCTCAAACTTAATTGAGGTTGTTCACATGGCCTTGTTTAGGTAGGTGAGTGGTCTGGTCTGTGTACTCCTCTAGAGTACAATATTGGGTTGCTAGTAGCCAGGGGGCCTCCTTAAGGTCTAGTGCCCTCCAACCACACGGGTCCCCTCTTTTCAAAGGTGACACCGTGGTGGGCGGTGACCAAGGTGCAGCTCTATCAAAGAGCGCAACGGCAAACCCTATAGCAGGGCCCATAACCTGAAGTGCAGCAATGCACGCAGCTATCAGGAATGGTGTCCTCACCTTTGAGTAGGTTGAGAGACTATAGAGTGGAGAGGGTGCACAAGTGAGAAAGAGAGTGAATCTGTATTCGCCTCCCTCCCCATAGGAGGCATTATATACCCTATGGCCCCACCATATGCTGACGTAAATTACCACTTCAACTTAGTCATGAGACTACTTTTCGCTCAGAGGCGAATTGCGCCCAGTATAGTACGTATCCTAACTACCGTAATAGGAAAGCATACTGGCAGTAATGTCGTAACTGCTATAGATAAGGGCCTTACGTACTTATTACGTTCCAACAAGGGCAAGACATCGACTCTTACATTGCCAAATTCGAGAAGGCGGTACGAGAAGCGGGGTATCGCTTCAATGACTCCCTAGTCCTTGACAAGTTTACTAGCGGGCTTCCAGTCAAACTCTACAAGAACGCCTACAATTTCCACAGCCCTAACACCTACGCCCAATGGAAAGTAGCAGTGCTGGAACAGCAACGCAAGTGGATGCATCTGCAAACGCGTTTGGGGGGACGTAAACCCCCGGGACCCGGTAAGCCGGGCAACACCTCTCTCAGAACTTTCAACGCTCCAAACCGCCCTCAGCAGCCGCGCCAAGGATGGCAGGCGTTCTGAAACCATCCAGATGCCATGGATACCACCCCCGGCAGAGTGCGGGCACGCCTCGCAGGATCCGAAGAAATCAATTATGCCAAACCACCCTATACTCAACAAGGGGGACGCCCTCCGAACAGAGGTGTCGTCGATATGAAGAATATCAACTGCTTCAACTGCGGCAAACCCGGCCACTTCCAACGCAACTGCCTCCAACCTTGCCACCCGCGTAACAACGTGAACTGGCAGCCGCGTCAAGGACGAGGGGCTTTCATCGAAGAAGTGCAAAGCGTGCACGAAGAACCCCTGATTCAATTCGAAGATGACGGCGGCAGTAGCCGCGGCGCCCGTGCCACCACTGAGACGCCGCAAGAACAGGCAACCAGCCGGATAAACAGAGTTCGAAACCTCGATGAGGAGGCCAGGGACTTGGTAATTCGGGACCTAATGGGGCGAGAGGATTTTCAAAGCGCCTAAACCCAATGGCCTGGGTGAGGGCATTACAGTATAACTCTGTGTTCATAACACACTATCAATCTATGCATGTTCCAGTTTCATTGCGCGCAAGTTACGCCATGGCCGACAAACGAGCACTAGTGGACTCCGGAGCCACTAACAACTTCATTCATCCGGATTTCGCAAAACGAATGAGGCTAGGCCTCAAAGAACTAGACCGTCATCGAAAGATCTGGAATATTGACGGCACGCATAACAAAGGAGGCAAGATAACTCACTGCGTGGATCTCGAGGTGGAAACCAAAGGAATCAAGAAGGACATGAGGTTTCTCGTCACCGACGTAGGAGGAGAAGACCTCATCTTAGGATATCCCTGGTTGGCCACGTTCCAACCCGATATCCAGTGGGCCTCTGCCACCCTGAACGAAGCTGAGTACCCCGTTGTGCTTCGAACTATCAACCCTACCAAACCACGCATAGACCCCGTCATTGCCAGACTAGTACTTCAAAAGGTGTTGGGAATACCCAACAAACAACAAGTCGAAGAAGAACTACGGCAGGAATGCGATCCGGAAATAGCGCGACTACGAGCCACCATGTCAACCGAATTGGCCATAGAAGCCCACCAATACACGGAAAAGAAAGCCATACCGGAAGAGTACAAACGACACGTCAAGATCTTCAGCGAAGAAGAGTCCAACCATTTCCCCCTCTCCAAACCATGGGATCACGCGATCGAATTCAAACCAGATGCCCCAGACACGATTGACTGCAAGGTATATCCAATGAGCCAAGCAGAAGATAAAGTGCTGAAGGAATGGATCGACGAACAACTGGCAAAAGGATACATTAGACCTTCTAAATCCCCATACGCATCATCCTTCTTCTTCATTAAAAAGAAGGATGGAAAGCTACGCCCAGTACAGGACTACCGGAATATCAACAAATGGACCATACGCAACCAATACCCACTCCCCCTCATACCCGAACTCATAACTGATCTCAGTGGAGCATTCATATTCACCAAACTCGACATCCGCTGGGGGTACAACAATGTGCGCATTAAAGAAGGGGATCAGGAAAAGGCTGTGTTCAAAACGCGCTATGGACTTTTCGAACCCACAGTAATGTTCTTTGGACTAACAAATTCCCCGGCAACCTTTCAAACGATGATGAACGAGATCTGCAAAGACCTCATTGCGTACCATGAAACAAAAGGGACGATCATCAGGGTGTACATGGACGACATCGGCATTGCTACAAGGTCTAACAAACAGGCACACATCGACGCGGTACACGACATTCTGGACCTATTGGAACAAAACGACCTCTTCCTCAAACCGGAGAAATGCATCTTCCACGCTCCTAGCATCGATTACCTGGGGGTAATCATTGAAAAGGGGGTGACTTGCATGGACCCTGTCAAAATTTCCAGCATCAAAGACTGGCCCACTCCAAAAAATGTCAAACAGGTGTGATCATTCCTAGGCTTCTGCAACTTTTACCACGCTTTCATTCAAAATTTTGCCACCTACGCACGACCCCTCAACAAACTCATGCATAAAGACGTCAAATGGACATGGACAACAGCAGAACAGGAAGCATTCGACAAAATCAAGAAACTCGTCATGGAAGAACCAGTACTTGCGCACACCAACCTGAAAGATCAATTCGAACTGGAAGTAGACGCCTCAGGATTCACGGTAGGAGCGGTACTGCTCCAACGCAAGGAAGACGGCAAGAGACACCCTATCGCATACTACTCGAATACTCTTAGTGCCACAGAACGGAACTACGATATCTACGACCTGGAACTACTGGCAATCGTCAAAGCGCTGTGGAACTGGCGTCACTACCTGGCAGGATCCCCTCACAAAATCAAAGTCTTTTCGGATCATATGAATCTACAATATTGGTGCTCCCCACAAAAGATAAGCCACTGAGTAGCCCGGGAAGTACTCGAACTCTCCGAGTACGACATTGAGATTCACCACATTAAAGGAATGGCAAATGGAAAAGCCGATGCACTGTCTCGACGACCCAACTATGATCAGGGAGAAGGTGACAACGAACACGTCACGGTGCTACCAGACAAAGTTTTCGTAAGGGCCACGTTATTGGACACCACGGACGACCCACTTCGGATCAACGCCACCATATCAGTACAAGAAATGGAAAAGGTCAACCCGATATATGTGCAAGACGCCGAAAAGATACGCCCATGGGTAGACCCGCATGGTCTCAAACTGATCGAAGGCACATGGTACAAAGAGGGAAGACGCGCTGTCACCAGAGGACTCCACGAAAAGCGCGAGATCATCAAAACACATCACGACCCCCCTGTATATGGACATCCCGGAATCAGCCGCACCATCAAACTCGTGGAACGATACTACTGGTGGCCTGGACTATGCCAAGAAGTCATGGATTACATCAAGGGATGCGCCGACTGTCAGCGAATTAAAGTCAACACCAGGGCCATCAAAGCGCCACTGCGCCCAGTATTCCCCAAACCGGAAGCTATGCCATTTGAAACCATCGTGCTCGATTTCATCACTAAACTCCCCGTGGCACAGGATTGTGATACGATTCTCACGATAACAGACCATGATTGCACGAAGATGTCTCTGTTTATCCCTTGCCAAGAGGAAATATCGGCAGAAGGAACTGCAGCCCTGTACGTGAAACACGTCTTTCCCCGATTCGGATTACCTGGCAAGATAATCAGTGACAGAGATCCGCGATTTGCATCAAAGTTCACGCGCGAACTGTGCAAAATCCTAGGCATCGAACAAAACATTTCTACTGCCTATCACCCTCGCATGGACGGACAATCCGAACGTACCAATCAATGGCTAGAGCAATACCTACGATTCTGGGTCAACGAACGACAAGACGATTGGATCCACTATCTTGTTGAGACGCGACTGATCCAAGTCACATGTCTCGTGGGATATGATTGAGTCATTCCCTTCCTTATACGGTATCTGACCCTTATGGTTAGATTTGGACTTCCAGACTTGTACGGACCGGTTATTGTTTATCTTTATTTGACTAGATCCTTATTAGGTTCTTTTTGTTCTTATTGTTAAGATACCGGACTTAGCTGCTTTAGGCAGCTCCATTGTTCTTTGCCCTCCAATGGCATTTCTCCCTCTGGCGCACAGACCAGGTGTATTTTGTTTGGATCACCAGTGCGCACAGACCATTATTAGCTAAGCGTCCTGTATATAAGGACTGCTGTTTTCGCCCATACACTTCAGAGTTCCTTCTATCTCTGAAGTGTAAGTTCCTTTTACTCTAAGCCTCTCTACCTACGCTGACACTAGTTTAGTACTTGTTTGCCTTTAGGTGTGTAGCGCTGCTAATAGAGTTCCTTCTATCTCTGAAGTTACTTGTTTGCCTTTAGCCTTGCTATCCTTTACCTCGCTGTTAGTGCTGCCAGCTCAACAGGTTATGGGCCCTGGACACTCATACTAACAGCCGTGTTCCCAGATCTACTCTTGTGTCTTTGACTCACTTTGCAACCACATCACTTGTTGTCTACTATCCCCTCAGTGAGCATCATCTATCCTCTTTTTCGACACACACCTTTCTTGTCCACCGGCAATTATGATTGTCGTGCCATTCTGGCTAGCCTCTTAAGGAGGTTCTTGTGAAAGGCGCTAGGGAGCTGTTAAGTCAGCAGACGCGACCTTAAGTACCCCTGTGCGCACTTCCTCACTACTTATTTTCTCTTTCCCGGTTTTCGTCCGGAATTAGTAGGCCAACAGGGGAAGACCCTTGCGGCTATAGGCCACCTTAATGGTTGGGAGATACTCGGTTAATACCTGGGTCTCTTTAAGGGGTGTGAAGGCCTGGTTAATAGTCAAACCCAGAAGTCCTTCCCTCTGACACAACTAGAGGTCGCTACTATAAGTAAAAGTACTATACATCAGTGCTAAGACCCTTATTGGTCTGGTCTAGAGACTCCGCAGACGACGGTTAGAATTGTTGTGGGAGTTGATCCCCATCACTCTATCTGGAATTCGCTGCCGGCTCCTCTCTAGGGCACTGCCCCACCTATCTGCCAGTGAACCTGAGTAGCCCCTGAGGACGGCCTAAAGGTTAGGACGCGATCTTTGGGAAACCCTTCGCCGGGAAGTACCTCAGACGTGACTCTGCTTGACCCTGATTAAAGCTATCACTAAGACTGCTTGCCCTTCTCAATAAGGTCCTCGTGGTAACAAGCAGATAGGAAACGGGGTTTATATATTTAGTACTTATTTATCCAAGTAGTACCCCCAAAGTCGCACACCTGGGGCGTGACACCTCGAGTGTTACGGAGTTATAGCACTCTTATGGCTGGACCGCTACTTTTCCTAATCAAGATCTGGACTGGTTCTGACTGCTCCTCGGAACCAGATTTTAAATAACATCTCAAATGGCTTCTTTCAACCTCACCTTCCCCCCTTCTGTTCAACTCGCCAAGTTGGATGGAACTAACTGGCAGTCCTGGGTGCAAACTTTCACGTCCCTCATGTTGATGAATGGTTGCTCTAGGCACCTCACACATGACGGCCCTGGTGCGATTCCCCAGCACCCTGCGTTACCTGCAGGTGTTGCTGGTCCCACTGGCCCAACGGACGCAGGGCTGGCCATGCTAGCAATGTGGAACAAACAAGAGGAGGTCATCATTGGCCTCTTATATCTATCTGTCACCACAGAGGTTCTATCAGGGATTACATCCCAAATCCTTTTCCCAACTGTTCATGACAAGTTTGTACAGTTGGAGGCGTTATATGGTGCCGTTGGCTCTATGGCCACTTTCAATTTATGGGTTGGCTTGGTCAATACCAAGCTGCAGGAAGGACGCCCCTTCCTCCCTCAACTCCAAAAAATGCTGGACTTGAGGAACACCCTTCAAGAGAACGGGATGGCGGTCTCAGACATGCAAATGTCTTTTATTCTTCTAGACGCGCTACCTCCCTCTTATTCTACTATCGCCGGCACCATACTGGCCACTGGCCCCCCTGCCAACCTACTTCCTCAGGACCTGATCAATAGGTTCATCAATGAGGAATCACGACTTTCCGGTCCCTCCACCACCCTTAACAAGGTGGCCCCTATCAAACGGGCCTCTGGTTCGCGCCCCCCAAAGGCGCAACCATCGCCCAATCAAGGCAGTTCCGCGTCAGCGGATATTATCTGCCACTACTGTCACAAGTCCGGTCATAAAAAACCGGACTGCTACAAACTCAAAAGGGACCAGGAGAACGCAAAGAAGGGGAAAGCTGGGCAGCAGCGCAAGGCTGCTCAGAACGCCATGATTGGGACGCCGGACTCTATACCGGCAGATAGAATAAATAACATACCTGTACCAAAGAGCCGACTTTTTACTATAGTCAATGGCTCTGGCAAAATAGAGGAGGTGCATGAAGCACCTCAAGTCTCCCTTTACATGATGTGTGCTAACAACGCACATGTGGAATCAAGATGGATGATGGACAGTGGAGCATCTGTCGCGGTCAGACTTATGGGACTCAGAATACGGTACGGGAATTGACGAGAACGCTTACTATACGGTTATGACTACGATAGTAAGTAGAAATTAGTCATGGACTTCAGGATCAGTCAGCGTCGTACTAGCATGTGATTACTAGTATGACTCATTACTAGGATAGCGATAGTAGGGTTCGAGCTATTATTGCTAGTAGTAGTCGTCTTCGCGAGGAGCTTTAAAGCTACCTCCTCAATATGTATAAATAGTGGGCTGTGAAGACCAAGATACGCCATCTTGGTCTTCTTCTCAAATACCACTTCACCTCTTCTTCTACTTGGGCTTTCACGCCTTCTCGCCTCTAAGGAGGGGCCCCAGTTATAAGTCTTGACCTTCGAGTCTAAGATCCTGGCCCTTTCGACACGACAAGTCGGAGTTGCCCTTGTGCTACTAGGACGCGCACTTTGGATCGCCTTAGTAGTATTTTACGGAGTCATCGAGACACTGCGCGCGTGTCGATTACCAGCTAAGTCGTGAACGCCTTCATACGAGCTCAAGTCGAGCTAAACGCCGTGGTAGCGTTACATTAAGACCAAGATAGCCAACCGTGGCGTTCACAACAAGAGACCAGTGGAGAAACTTTCGACCTTATAACCTCGAAACTAGAGGAGAACGATCCGTACCACGACGATTCCTAGGCGCAGCTCGGTGGAGAGAATATCGAGGAGACACCGGGTACTTCGTAGATTTCCCAGGAGAAGCAATCAGATATCGCCCAGTTGAGTTCAACTACTCCAACTTCTGCTGGACAGAGATTACGTGGAACCCGATAGACAATCGGTGGGACGTCGTTAGGCCGGCTGGAAGACACTACCGCTGCGATATCGACTCAAGAGAATTACACGGAGACGACTGGGGATCACTAGACGGAGATAGCAGCAGCAGCGAAGAAGAGGAACGACCTAGAGAACAAGCCCCATCGGAGTCAAGTCACGAAGAACACGCGGAAGAACACACCGCCACAGAAAGCGAAGCACGACCAGGAACGGGAGACGACTCAAGTCTACTAGCCCATATAGCTGAGTCATTACACATCACAGTACCAGAGGAGATTCACATTCGAAGCCCCATGGCCACAGTAACCGAAACACAAGCCATGGACGAAGTACACCGTATCAGGGAGGAAGCTGAAGCCATCCTCAATCCTATTAACCAACACACCGGACATAGAATGACAGCTGACGACGCAGCGCTCTTCAGAGCAATAGGACCAGACCACCCGGACCCACCGGAAGGACCCCCACCGCCACCAGGAGGACTACCGGGGGGACTCCCAGGACAAGGACCAACGGGCGGAGGATTCCCAGGAGGAGGACGACCACCAGGAGGAGGACCTCCAGGACCACCAGGACCACCAGGAGGAGGCGCCCCGGCAGGAGGAGGACATGGATCAGACAGACTATCAGGTGAACCTCCGACCGTCTTTGATGGAGACCGTACTAAATACGAGGCCTTCCTCACGCAATGGCACGTCTACTGGGGCATGAATTTGGACGCCCCAATCATGCAAAACGAATACCGACGATCCCTCCTCTTTCTGGGATACGTCAAGGGGATCAATGTCAGCGAGTGGACGTTGTCCATCCTAGAATGGCTAAACCGAGAAGTACGACGAGGAGTGAGCCAGTACTCCCAGACCTTGTGGAATCACGTAGCGGAAGAATTCGCCAAGCGGTTCTCAAACATCCTCGAAGAAGAACAAGCACAAGCGGAATTACAGAAAGGGATCAAGATGATGGGAGAGGATATCGACGCGTACGTAGTCAAATTTGAGCAACTAGCCAGAAAAGCTCATTACAATTTGAACGATCGCCAAACGATTGATCGCTTTACGGCGGGGCTACCACGAGCCCTGTTCACAAAAGTCTACGAACTAGACGAACCTCACACCTTCGAAGACTGGAAGAGATGTGCGCTAAGAAGGCAGAAGCAGTATATCCACATGAAAGCACGTCTCGATAACTTCAAAACAAAAGGCCCGCCATCATCAGCGCAACCTCGGTGGAGACCACAAGTCCCAAACTGGGGACCACCGCGAGGACCACCCCCGCCAAGATACGACCCTAACGCCATGGACACCTCCGCAGACCGCACACGAGCCCGGGTAGCGGAGGTAGGAGACCCAAACCGCCCCTTCATCCCGAGACCACAAAGAGGAGGATACGGAAGAGGAGGAGGACCCCCATCCCGAGACATGAGGACAGTGATCTGCTATAACTGCAACCGTCCAGGTCACTTCTCACGAAACTGCCAACAGCCTCGAACACGTCCAAGCACGAGCCGAATGTCCGAAACAGACTATTATACACAGGAAGAACCACCAACCCAAGCAAGGGTGGCTAACGCCGCGCCACCGCAACAACGGGCCAAGGATTGGCTAGCAGGGGTAGCGGGGGAATCGGATGACGTAAAAGACCTCATCCTCCAAGAAATGTGGGGGAAGGAGGGTTTTCAGAACGCCTGAACCCATCGGCCTGGGTGAGGGCTGTTAATTGTAATTCTGTAATCATGACTCGCTTTCGGTCTCTTAGAATTCCAGTCTCGATTCGCACGAACTACGCAATGGCCGACATCAGAACTTTAGTGGACTCTGGAGCCACGGACAACTTCATACGACCATCTTTCGCAAAAAGGATGGGCCTGGGGCTGCGACAACTAGAACAACCCAGGAAGATATGGAACATTGACAATACGGAAAATAAAGCAGGCAGTATTACCCACTTTATCGACCTAGACGTACAGACTAATCAACGACGACAAAAGATGCGTTTCCTAGTCACAGACCTAGGAAACGAAGATCTCATACTCGGCTACCCTTGGCTGGCAACCTATGAACCCACGATAAACTGGAGGTATGCCACCATCCACGAGAAGATGCTTCCCGTCGTCATCAGATCAATCAACCCCAACAAAGAGGACCACGTCATAGGAAGCATCACCATGGAAGAGAAAGAAAACATAGAAGCGGAACTAGACGAAGAAGCCCATCTACGCATCACGGCCACGGAATTAGCTATGGAAGCAAAGCAGTTCCACGATAAAGTCGAACTCCCAGCTGCTTACCGCCAGTTTGCAAAGATCTTCAGTGAGGAAGCGTCAAACCGATTCCCACCTTCTCGACCATGGGACCACGCAATCGAATTTAAGGAAGGCACGCCACCGGCAATCGACTGCAAAGTCTATCCCATGACGCAAGAGGAGGATGGCAAGCTCAAGGAATTCCTAGACGAACAGTTGAAGAAAGGATATATCCGCCCGTCCAAGTCTCCATACGCCTCATCCTTCTTCTTTATAAAGAAGAAGGACGGAAAACTACGACCAGTACAGGATTACCGAAAGATCAACGCCGTCACCGTCCGCAACCAATACCCGCTACCACTCATCTCAGACCTTATCACCGACCTCAGCCGAGCCCACACTTACACCAAGCTGGACGTCAGGTGGGGTTACAACAACGTACGCATTAAAGAAGGCGACGAACACAAAGCAGCCTTTAAGACACGATATGGTCTCTTCGAACCCACAGTCATGTACTTCGGACTCACCAATTCCCCGGCGACGTTTCAAACCATGATGAACACCATCTACCGAGACACTATCGCAAAACACGAAGCTAAGGGAACAATCATACGCGTATACATGGACGACATCGGCATCGCAACAAGACATCCAGCCGGGCAAGAGGAACACGAAGAAGCGGTCCGCGATGTGCTACAAGTGGCCATGGAACACGACCTCTACTTCAAACTCGAGAAATGCCTCTTCAACAAGCCGCGAATGGATTACCTGGGGGTAATCCTTGAAAAGGGGGTAACACGCATGGACCCGGTAAAAATTTCTGGCATCAAAGACTGGCCCACGCCAACCAAGGTCCGTGACGTCCGCTCATTCCTAGGCTTCTGCAATTTTTACCGACTCTTCATTCGCGGCTTCGCCACACACGCCAAACCACTCAACAAACTCACGAGGAGAGACACGGAGTGGAGAGATGGACAGACGAAGAAGATAAGGCATTCCGTAACATCAAAACCCTGGTCACGGAAGAACCGGTACTCGCGCATCCAAAACTAGACGACCCGTTCGAACTCGAAGTGGACGCCTCCGGATTCGCAACCGGTTGCGGTGCTACTCCAGAAAAAAGGAAGATGGAAAGCGACACCCAATAGGATATTACCTCGGCAACACTCCAACGAAGCGGAAGCGAAAACTACGACATATACGACCTGGAACTACTGGCTATAGTCAAAGCATTACGACACTGGAGACCCCTACTAGCCGGATCACCTCACACGATCAAGATCTACTCCGACCACATGAATCTCCAATACTGGAAACTACCACAGAAAATAAGCCGAGAGTTTCCAGGGAAGTACTTGAGCTCATGGAGTACAACTTCGAGATTCACCACATCCCAGGGAAAAACAACGGTCGCGCGGACGCACTGTCTCGACGACCCGACTACGACCAGGGAGAGCGAGACAACGAAAACGTGGTAGTACTACCAGAAGACGTCTTCGCACGGGCAGTAAACAATAACAGCAGCCCGTGACCCCCCACAAACGGAAATCACGCTGCGATACTGGGTGGACCCCCAACACCTGAAGGTTCGTCGACGGAGCATGGTATCGACAAGGGAAGTACGTCATCACAGGATCCATGGATGAAAAACGAGAATCATTGCCGCACACCATGATCCCCCGGTACACGGACACCCCGGAATGCACGAACCACGAGACTAGTAGAAAGAAGGTACTGGTGGCCAGAATTGAAACTCGGTCCGCAACTTCGTTCAAGGATGTGCCGAATGCCAACGT
>JAKELG010000543.1:0-22410 GCA_021527035.1 Lactarius vividus
TTGCAGTTGAACTATATCAACGCATCACACCTGTTAGACTCTGTGTACTCACAAGACTGAGTATAGAGAAGTGTCAGACACTTTGGGCGAGGAGCCCTAACTACAGAGTAGTGGCACATATCGTGCCACACCCCAGACCACTTGTATTTCATAGCAATAAGACAATAGACGTCTTCGCTTGATACTTGTGTGATATCAAACCCCTTGAACCCACGTCCCTGCTAGGACATAACACTTGGTGTCACTCGACTGTATTTGACACATGTACTCCCCCATTATGGGTTACCCCAGAAAGTCATATCAGATCAAGACCCCCGCTTCACCGCAAAGGTCTTCAAGGAGCTGATGTGCATTCTCCAAATCGAACAAAACATCAGCACAGCATACCATCTGCAGACTGATGGTCAGTCAGAAAGAATGAATCAACAACTTGAACAGTATCTTTGAATCTTTGGGAATCATAGGAACAATTGGGCAGATTGGCTTCCTATAGCGCAATACACCCTCAACACGTGGAAGTCCGAGACTATAAAGGAAGCCCCATTTGAGCTTCTCTTTGGGTTTACACCTGCCATACACCAACCAGTAAAGACAAAATCCAATTCGAAAGAAGCTATGGATAGGCTGCAGATGCTCACTGAAGTCCGAAGGTCAGCATCGGAATCCATGAAGGCAGCACAAAACTCTTGGGAGAAGAGTACTAATTACAAAGGGTACCAAGTGGGACAGAGGGTGTGGCTCAAAGCCAAGAACTTACATGTGATGACTCACTGTCACTCGACAGGGAATCACGACGGAGGCGGAAAACCGGGGGTTGAAGACGAAGGAGGCGGGGGCGGAGTCTCAAAGGGGAGGCACTTGGCTCGCTTGACAGTACTTAGCATGCAGCTAAGGGGTAGTGGCGCTTGTTGGCGGGGTAGCGTCCGGCAACTGAAGGGGCACTTAAGCAGGGAAGGAGGCAAGTGGAGGATGTCACAAGTGGACAGTCTGAGGGACTGTCCGTTGTATTGCGCTAGCTTATATACCTAAGGACATGGTCTGTGCATAGGTTTAGGGCAGGCTTAGGGCCGCCTGACGGGTGCTGCGGAATGCTGCGCAATGGAACCTTCGAGAGACATCTAAGAATAGTGTCCAATCAGATAATTTGTAGGAGTGGTACGACTGCTCCGCAGTCGATGATGCAATATGACGCCATAAAGGTATGACTGCTCCGCAGTCCAATCGGATAAATCCGAGAAGTGGTACGATCTTTAACTCCAGATCGTCAGGTGATTCCAGGCATGTGTGCCAGACACGTGGTTTGGTAAACAGAGTGTAATCACGTGATCGATCACGTGATCATCGGAGTACGAAATTGGAACTCCGACTTCGGATTTTCCCTTTAGGAAGGTGATTACTTAAGGCCGGGCCGACGCGGACCAGTCTTAGACGCCCGAGTCACGACCTGAGTTTATAGGTTCATGACAGTATCCCCTTTTTAACGTTGTGCTGCACCGTCAGCACTGATGGTCTTTGGTTTAGGGGCTCGGGGGTGGTCCTGGTGGAACTTCTGTACGAGTTCTCGGGAGTGGGTCATTTGTGATGAGGGGAGCCAGGAATTTTCGGAATCAGGATATCCCTTCCACTTGATCAGATAGAGTATCCCCTTTTTATTAGGCGATACTCTAGATTGCAGGACTGCTTCAACTTCGTAGTGGTCATCTTCTCCTTGAATGATTTCTGGAGGGGGTCGGGTGAAGTTTGGTCCATGGGTGTCGTTCTCTTGGTACGCAGAGATTAGGGAATTGTGGAAGACTGGATGGATATGCCATGTCTTAGGGAGTTGGAGTTTGCAATTAACTCCCCAGGCAGATAAAACTTTGAAGGGACCATGGCGTCGTGGGGCAAGCTTGGCCTTTGGGTGTGTGGTATGGATATTGGTTCCTTCCAACCAGACTAGATCTCCAGGCTTGAATTCTTGGGATGGAACTTGTGACTTGGAATTTCTCATAACCTCGGCCGCTGCTTTTAACGCTGCAGAGACTTCAGATCGGATTTGGTTCAGGGTTTTTAGCCTATCTTCGGCTGCAGGGATCTTGGTGTTGAAGTGGATGGGGGGAATGAACTCAGGTTTGTACCCATACCATACTTCAAAGGGTGACTTTCTTGTTGCACTATGTTGCCGAACATTGTGCGCGAATTCCATAAATGGGATTAACTCTGCCCAATTGTCTTGTTGGAAGTTACAAAAGACTCGGAGGTATTGTTCGAGCTCTTGGTTGACTCGCTCGGTTTCTCCATCTGTTTGTGGATGAAAGGCAGTGGACATGGTGGACTTGACTCCAAGTTTACTCCATACTTCTTGCATAACTTTTGATGCGAATTGGGGGCCTCTGTCGGAAATGACTTGGTGGGGTAGTCCAGTTCTTCTCCAGACATTTTCCAGGTATAGCTTAGCTGTTTCATCGGCTGTGATGGTCTTGTTACAGGGAGTGATGATAGTAGCCTTGCTTAGTCGGTCTACGACCACAAATAGTGAGTCGTAACTGAGGGATTCAGGGAGGTCGGTGATGAAGTCCATCGTGATTATTTCCCACACCTCTGTAGGAATCGGGTTGGGCTTCAGGGGTACTTGAGTTCGAGGTCGGATTTTGGTTGATTGGCATGTGGCGCATCCATCTACAAAGCTTTTGACAAACGTAGACATTCCTGGCCACCAGAATTCTCGGGATACCAGCTCATAGGTTTTCCATCGTCCTGGGTGTCCTATAGCGATGTGTTCGTGATATTTTCGTACAATATCTCGTCGTAGGTTGTTGTCTTGAGGGACGTATACTTGTCCTCGGAATAAGATGATTCCATCTTCTAGGTTCCACTCTTCCAATCCTTTGGTGAGTGATCGGGGGCCATTCTTCAGGAGGGTTTCCAACGCCATACTAACTTCTTTGTCATATGTCTGCGTGTCTCGGATGCGTTGTCGTAAGGTGGTATCTCCTAATACTGTGATGGTTGCTCGTTGTACTGCATTGACTTGGAAAAATTTCGTATCCAGGAGCACTCGCTTTTCATCTTCATCCGCTATCCCCTTTTTATGGTCTGGACGCCTGGACAGTGCATCAGACTTGTTTTGGGCACCTGGCTTGTGGATGATGATGAACTGGAACCGGGATAAAAACAGGGCCCAGCGGGCCTGTCGTTGGGAGAGTTTCTGCTTTGTCGTGAAGTAGACCAGGTTGCCGTGGTCGGACCATACTTCAGTAGTATCACTACGTCCTTCAAGGTAGTGTCGGAAGGCGTGGAAGGCATGGATGATAGCTAGGAGTTCCTTGTCACAGATCTCATAGTTTCGTTCGGCCGGGAGGAGAGATTTTGACAGGTAGGCAATCGGATGCCACCGATTTAAGGCATCGGGTTGTTCCAAGATAGCCCCAGTCGCGAAATCACTTGCATTGGTGATGAGGCGGAAAGGTTTGGAATGGTCTGGGAGGGCTAGGACTGGGGCAGAGGTGAAGGCTTTGATCAGGGTGCGGAAAGCGCTTTCCACTGTGGTATCCCAAGAAAAAAGGACGTCTTTCTTGGTCAGGTCGAACAGGGGGCGTGCCACGGTAGAATAGTCTTTGATAAACCATCGGTAGAAGTTGCAAAAGCCCAAAAACGCTTGGACTTGTTTGACCGTCTTTGGAGTAGGCCAATCGGTAATGCCAGCAACCTTTGCTGGGTCCATGGAGACTTGACCATTGGAAATGACGATTCCAAGGTATTCGACAGAGGTTTGTGCGAACACGCATTTTTCAGGTTTCAGGTAGAGGTCATGTTGCTCCAGACGCTGGAGTACCTCATGGGTGAGCTCGGAAAGGGTTGTCGTATCTTCCGTGAAGATGAGGATGTCATCGAGGTAGACTACTACGTGTCCACCATCGATTAGGGACTCGAAAACTTGGTTCATGAACGTTTGGAACATTGCTGGTGCATTGCAGAGACCGAATGTCATTACGGTTGGCTCGAAAAGACCTAGGGATGTTTTAAAGGCTGCCTTGTATTCATCACCCTCGCAAATTCGGATGTTGTTGTATT
The DNA here is from genome assembly GCA_021527035.1 of Lactarius vividus. NCBI lineage: Eukaryota > Fungi > Basidiomycota > Agaricomycetes > Russulales > Russulaceae > Lactarius > Lactarius vividus. The sequence continues at coordinate 4,054 of JAKELG010000543.1, forward strand.
GTTACGTTTCACCTTCGGACTGCGCGGACCAGTTGTGAACTCTGACGTGCTCGTGATGACTCGGCATGTCAGTAGTAATATGTCATGGACTTCGGATCTTGTTACCTCGTGTTGCGCTGACTGATGACTCCCATTGTTGTATGTGATACGACTTACTATGCTGACTGATGCTCTCTATTGTTGTACGTGATTTGGATTACGATAACGACTGCGCATTCTATTGTTAGAATACGCTACTTACGCTATTGGCTACTTACGAGTTCGAGCGGAGCTGGAACTAGCTCCCTTACTTGTATTTAAGTTCGTAGTATTACGGACCAGGATCCCCATCTTGGTCTTCTTCCAATACCACACTCTCGACTCGCCTTCTGTGCTAGGGACTTGCAGCGTCCCTAAGTGAACTAGCTCCGGCATATCCCTCTGTGACCAAGAAGGGATCCCCGTGACCTCATCTCCATCTTCCTTTGTGAATGGTAGATCAGCCGACCGTACTTTACCTGCCCGGTACAACATGTCACCTCGTATTCGAATATCTCAACTCCCGCACCGCTCGCCCTACCCATTGTTACTACATCGTCGACAACCTCCAGTGGGAGTACATCCGCAAAGTCCCCAGTCCACCTCTCAACGTCCCCATTGCAGAATCCCTTTATACGTATAGGGATTCCACAGGCACGTATTGGCCTCACCCCGCAGTATTCCCCGAGCACTCGGATAATCACAGATACCACCCCCGAGGGAACCCACGTCACAACAGCGTCTAAGTCAGACGAACGTCCGTGGTAGACGTTACATGTATCCCCATCGGATATCTAGCTTGGTGAAATAATGCGCACCGTGGAGTTTGTCGATTAGTTCGGGGATTAGGGGAAGAGGTGCCGCATTCTTGATAGTGATATCGTTTAGAGCTCGGTAATCTTGAACTGGTCGGAGTTTTCCATCCTTCTTGTCAACAAAGAAGAAGGGGCTGGCCATGGGAGACTTGGAAGGGCGGATATATCCTTTCCGCAGGTGTTCAGATATATATTCTTTGAGTGCATCCGCCTCTTTGGGTGTTAGGCGGTAGATTGAGCAGTTCTTCATTGTTGCTCCAGGTTTTAGATCAATCGCATGATCCCAGGGTTTGTGTGTAGGCAGGCGATGGGAGGCCTCCTCACTGAAGACTCAGGTGTAGCGCTGGAATTGACTCGGAATGTGATCGATGGAGGGTTTAGGGGCTGTTCTTGCCGCTATCTTGGTGCTTGTAGTGATCTTGCTTCAGATCGCTAGGTGGTCATATTTGAGGAAACTGTGACTCCACAGCCAGGGTTCAAAGGCCTTTTGAGTGATTGTTTGTTCATCAGGGTCCACTTCTTTAGTGGTCAGGTTAAAAACCTCCGCAGGTTGCTCGGAATTGAACACTTGTTCATCAGGTTCTAGCTCTAGAATGTTGATTGTGGTGTTTCGCGTCTGGGGTACTTTGGAAGAAAGAACAACTGTCTTTGCTGATAGGGTGCACGTCTTGGGGCATCTTGAAAAGATGAGCTGGGGCTTTCCCCAGTCAATCTCAGGGTTGTGTGCTCGGAGCCAATCCGTTCCAAGGATTATATCATGCTCTCCTAGGGTGGTGACGTATAACTCTAACGTCTCGTCGTGGTAAGCATCTTCTGCTGTTCTGATCCTCATTTTCTGGATCGTAGTGTGTTTAACCGAACCCGTCTTGTTGGGGGTCCTGTCCACGTTTCTAACTGGAAGGGGGTTAATCAACATTCTCAATGTTAGTCCGTTCGCTCGTGCGAACCCATCATCTACTATGATGCCCTCCGCACCACTGTCCAACAGGGCGCGGGCATTGATTTCTCTGCCAGACCTTTTTCCTACTAGTGTCACCTTGAGTACGATAGAAGGCGCTCGCCTATTCCGTATCGTCTCTACAGGCACATGCTCGGCTCCGAGTGTTTCTAGTAGGTGAAAAGCCACGTACAGTGCAGCTGGCTATCCTTCTTCCTCCTGCCAATGCTACAGGGGAAGTCCCTAAAAATCCTCTTTAATAGGGGCACTCCTCGGACACGTGTCCGGGGAGTACGGCAGTATCTCTCGATACAATGCTCCAATCTGAGCCGGATGATCATGGGGTGCTTCCTCCACGTCTGGATCTTCAACAAAAGCGCCTCGCGCTCTAACATTGTTGGAACGGCCACCTTTGGCTTTCATTGCTTGTGTCTTCAGTATACATTCCTTGAGGATGTGGCCTGGCTTGCCACAGTATAGGCAAAGCTTGTTTTTGAACCGATAGTCTCGTTCTTCCTTGGTAAGCTTTCCTCTTGGGGATTTCTCGGGTCGGGATGAAGAAGCGTTGACATTAACGCTATCGTCTTCGGTCAGGACAGCTCGTCCAGAGGCAGGGTCTTCCGCCAGAGTTTCTCGGAGGGGGTCTTGAGGAGGCAATGATTCCATTTGCGTAGACTCGCCATACGCGATCAAATTCCCTAGCTTTGTCTACTAGGTCGACGAGGGTTGTCGGAAGGGGAGATATGCTCATAGCTTTACATGTAGAGCTGTTGGAATTGCTTGTCGAAAAGCAAACATCTGGGTTGCCTCGTTTGCGCCACTTCTCTTGGCGTGGGTGGACCACTCTTGGTACCATTCATTGAAAGGTCGGTTACCCATCTTTAGGGTGTACATCAGGTTGGTGGCTTCCATAGCCGTATGCGCAGGGATGAAGTGCTTGTCAAAGTCTGTTTTGAATTGCGCCCATGTTCCAAAGGTTACTGCTGCTCCAGCTGGTGTCGGGTTTAAGGCTGTCTTTTGCCTATCCTGGGCCCACTCGCCCGCAGAAGTCCCTGCCTTGAAGTAGGTCAGGGCCGTGGATATCTTTTTGTCATCTGTGTCGAAGATTGTTTGGTTGAGGTGAAAGTAGTTGGCCAGGTTGTTCCAGAAAGCCTCTGCTTTATCAGGCTTTCCATCGAAGGGTTCTGGTGCTGCACCAAGGATTTTTGCCGGGGGGTTTGCAGCCATGGTTACTTGGGAGGGTCTCGGAGGGGAAGGTGTTCGCAGGGGGAACCGTAGCCCTATGTGTTAGGGGTGGGGAAGGTAGTCTCGGAGGGGAGCGGATGGAAGTAGTCACTATTCTTAGTCGACTTGGTCCAGGAGATCCTGGTGTTACTCGGGGGGAAACTCGGGGGGAGGCTGGTCGTGAAGTTACTCGGGATAGGAGACCAGTAAGTACTTGGGTTGTTTCTTCTAGGATTTGCGAAACTTCTGCTTGTTCGCTTTCAGATTCAGGGGCAGTTACTGTCAGGTCGGGGTGGGTGAAAGCTCCTCGCTTTCTGATGGCTCTTCAGAGTCGGAAAATCGAACTTCTCGGTTGTTGTTGTATACCCAGGTACCTCGAACAAAGTTCCAGGAGACCTTTCTATTCTTGAAAGTACCTCTAAGGACTATCCAGTTGAGGTTGCGGACCTTCTCGATATGGGGGTAGAACTCTTCAAAGTCTTTTAATCGAAGGGTTCGTTGAGTGTTTAGGTTTGTCCAGGGAAATCGTCCGTCGGGGCTTGAGACAGGGATTCCGTTCCAAGTAGCGTAGATGCAGTTGTCTTCTAGGGAGAAAGACGTGTTTCGGAAGTATACAGGGTGGAGTTCTTCTTCTTCTTGAGTAAGAGGTCTTTCGTTACTCATTCACTGGGGGTTTCGATGGAGTCGAGATACAGTCCAACTGTCTTCGTTCCAAGGGTAATGGACTTTATATGCAGGGGCAAGGATTGCTCGGTCGGGTTGATTATTTCTTTGTTGGCGACGGATCCAATGATACTCTTCAAAGATACCGTAGAAAGATACTGTGGTTTTGCTTCTCCACAGGAAGCCTTGGAAGTTCAGGGGACTAGAGGTGATTTCTCTTGCTCGGAAAAGGGGTTGTTCTAACTGTAGAACGTTCTGGTGGGCGCCTTGATACTGGAGTTGACAATGGTGCTTAAAAACATTCAACTCTCTGGGGGTTCGGGTTGGTAGCTGCTCGGAGACGTAGATAGCTTCTGGGAGATGGCAGTGAAGCTCGCGGGGTTGAGTTTCCAGGAATTGAGCCTCGTCGCTACTTGTGGAGTGTTGTCTAACTGTTGGATGGACTCGGGTACTTGGGATAGTCGGTAACTCTACTCGGCTGATACTCGGGAAGACCGGTTCGTTTGGTCTTGATTGATTTATTCTGGGAATGTCTGGGTTTGGGACCACTGGGATTCTTTCTAAGAGGTTCTGGGGGGCTCGGGTTCTTGGAATAACTGGAGAGGGTTCTTGGGAAGAAATGTGGGAATTTCTTATCTGGTGACGGCGTCGGGGTTGTCTTAAAACGGTGTGTTGAGAGGCCAGGTTGATTGCCCAATGCGTAACGGGTTCCAGGTTGTTAATTTACACGCGTAAACTGTCGGATTTTTCTTCGTAGGGAAAGTTGACTTAACACTTTTCTTCAAAAGTGGGTCACGACAAAATTTCTAGAAAGTCTTCTACACTTCCACTCGAAAGGTAGGTAAGTAAGTACTACTCTTTTAGGTTACGCTTTCCTAAAAGGTAGGTAGTTCTGTCCAGGGGACCACAGTACAACACTGTCTGGGGTAGGAGGGGTGTCTGGTCTATAACCACAGGTGCAAACCTCTAGGGAGCACCAACAAGGACCTTGAGTTGTAGTATCTCCCCAACCTTCGCTTGGGTTAGGTACTTCTTTCCCAGTCAGGACTTGATTCGGAGATGAGACCTTCTTCTTCTGTCTCTAGGGAGCTGGGAGGGAGTGGGTCGGAGATACGGGACAAGAGGCTGGGTGGGATTCTGGGTCGTCCAGAAAGGAGTTCGACCAATTCGGGGTCGTCCGGAGTACTAGGGGGTTCGTGGAAAACACGGGGGTTTACTAGAAAATGGTCTGGGTTTGTTAGGGTTGTTTCCCAACGCAGGGAAGTCCAGGAGTAGGTGAATTCAACTCCTTCGGTGATAACTAAGCGGGGTGGACCGTCTCGGTCTACTACTCAGAGTTCTTGAAACGAGAGCTGGATTTCGTCGTAGGAAAGTCGGAAGTGGTCCAGATACCGGATTGGGGACCCGTGTTGGATTTGCTGGATAAGCTGGATTCGTCGAGGGGGAATATGAATGAACCAAAGATAGTCGCTCTTGGTCCACAGAAGAAGCTGGTCTATGGGGTGGTTGGTACTAGAGGTGGAGTCCGCTAGGTGCCAGTACAGGAGTTGGTTGTCACAGGCGTCAACAACCGCTGAGAGGTCTTGGATGAAGTCGTCGTAACTTTCTTCAAAGAGGACTTCTCCAAATTCGAATAGATGGACCAAGCTTCTAAGTGCAAAGGGGGGGTCCAACCAGCAGTCGATGCGGGAGTTCTCGGATAAGTCGTAGGTGGAATCTTCTGGGTAATAGCGCGCAAGCTGCCGCTGTCTGTGGGAAAGGAAGTTCAAACGAGCTCGTTCGAGTCGTTGTCCTTCAGGTAGGTTAAACGTGGGAGTAGGGGTAACTGGAGGCACTTAAAACCACTCGGTTTCACAGTCCAACTGACCCAAACAAAGAAATTGACTTACTAGTTGGCTTGGAGACCTTAACCACTCGGTTAACGATTCAAGGCAACTTTGATTTACCAGTTACAAAGGGGTAGAGTCAAGAAAAGTGGAAGAAAACTCAAAAGGATCAAGGGGAATACGAGGGGCGAGACAATAAGCGAGGAGACGGGGGTGGGAACGAAGAATGTCCTCAAAGAGGTAGGCTTGGCTGTGTGCGAAAATCTGTCCGTCAAAAGTGAAACGCAAATGTCCGTAAGTAGTAATGATACGTCCGTCAAAAAAGTCCTGGACCTCCAACGTTACCAAAGAGTCTATGTACCCTGCTCTGAGGGCGAGAGAGAGGGGGCCAAATGCCCGGCGAAGTCCTTCCCGGAAGTCGTACCTAACCATCCCAAACGGTAGGTCAGAAGTGGGAGTCTCGAAGATGGCCTTCGAGCAGATGTAGAGAGGGGGGAAGGCCGGGTGAGTGGCGGGGTCGATGAGGCGGGGGTAGATGGCGTAAGCGTGGAGGGAGTGGAGACGGAAGGGGGTGACGGAGGGGAAGCGAGGGGGGGCGGCTAAGAGGTTGGTCCAATACGGGACCCGATTTATCGCGGCCTGGTGACTAAGGCTCGCGGGACGCCAAGATTCTCCTTGGGTGGTTTGTACGGCTACATACTGGTGAGGGTGGTGGTCGGCGTTAAGGCAGGAAGGGGGGCGATAGAGGGGGAAGTTTTCTTGGTCTTCCGGGATGTCCCGGGGAGAGAGGGGGGCGACAGGGGGTTCTTCGGCTACTCGCTCGTAGTCGATGGGGGGCTCGGGGGTGGCGGAACGGGAGGCGACGGGGTTAGGACCCGGAGTAAGGGGGCAGATGGGGAAGAGAGGGGGAGTTGGGACACGAGGGGGGGCGCTGACGGCGCGGGGCGTGGAAGAGGGGGGAGACGATGAGGTGACCTCGTTTCCGTTGAGGTCAACGATGACAACTTCCTCTTGATATTCAAGAGGGGTGGCGGGGCGCGGGGGAAGAGGCACAGAGCGGGTGGCTACTTGCCTGGAAATATCAAACTCCTCCTCGGGAGCTGTAGGGGTCGGGGAGGCGCGGGGAGTATCTTCTTGGGGGGGGGTCGGGGTACACGAGCTCGGGGGACTGTTCCTGAACTTCCTCTACAAAGGCGGAGGGGGACTCGAGGGGGGAGAGAGGTGACGGCGGGAATGGGGCTTGAACGAGGGAGGTGGAGCGGGTCCGGCGGACCTCGGGGAAGTAGCGGGAAACGTTGGCGGGGGTGTCGTTATAGTACGAGGAAGAATCTCCGTCCCACTGTCCGAACTGCGAGAAGTTGTAATCGTAGTCGGACACTAGGGTAACCCGGGGTTAAGTCTATTGGTTAGACTGTCCAAGTGTGATGACTCACTGTCACTCGACAGGGAATCACGACGGAGGCGGAAAACCGGGGGTTGAAGACGAAGGAGGTGGGGGCGGAGTCTCGAAGGGGAGGCACTTGGCTCACTTGACAGTACTTAGCACGCAGCTAAGGGGTAGTGGCGCTTGTTGGCGGGGTAGCGTCCGGCAACTGAAGGGGCACTTAAGCAGGGAAGGAGGCAAGTGGAGGATGTCACAAGTGGACAGTCTGAGGGACTGTCCGTTGTATTGCGCTAGCTTATATACCTAAGGACATGGTCTGTGCATAGGTTTAGGGCAGGCTTAGGGCCGCCTGACGGGTGCTGCGCAATGCTGCGCAATGGAACCTTTGAGAGACATCTAAGAATAGTGTCCAATCAGATAATTTGTAGGAGTGGTACGACTGCTCCGCAGTCGATGATGCAATATGATGCCATAAAGGTATGACTGCTCCGCAGTCCAATCGGATAAATCCGAGAAGTGGTACGATCTTTAACTCCAGATCGTCAGGTGATTCCAGGCACGTGTGCCAGACACGTGGTTTGGTAAACAGAGTGTAATCATGTGATCGATCACGTGATCATCGGAGTACGAAATTGGAACTCCGACTTCGGATTTTCCCTTTAGGAAGGTGATTACTTAAGGCCGGGCCGACGCGGACCGGTCTTAGACGCCCGAGTCACGACCTGAGTTTATAGGTTCGTGACATTACATACGTCTCATCTGACCGCAAAACTGGTGCCACACTGTTATGGACCATTCTTGGTTGTTCGAGAAGTCTCAAAGGTGGCATATCAATTAGCTCTTCCCGTGCAGTGGAAGATCCATAATGTCTTTCACGCCTCTCTCCTAACACCATATGTCAAGACTTTGCTGCATGGACCGAACTTCAAGGAACCACTACCAGACATAATCGATGGAGAGGAAGAGTGGGAAGTAGAAGAGATTCGCGGAGAACGACACACCAGCCAAAAGAAGGCGCTCCAGTATCTTGTACACTGGAAAGGGTATTCTGACATGTTCGATAGTTGGGAGCTAGCCTTGGACGTCCACGCTCCAGACCTGATCAAGGAGTATAAAACCAGAGAGCGAGGACTACAGCTCAACAACATTCATATGGATCCCATTCCGCTCTACAGTGACCGCCACCCTCCTCTGCATTACCTTGTTAAAGACCATGAACTTCCCACACTAACCCGTGATTTTATCAAATGACAGGTAGAGGACTGGTCGTGGGTCGCAAACGACCACAATGCTAGGGTGGATACTCCCTGCACTCATGACAATTCCTTCGGCTATGCAACTTATCAAGAACCCAATGGACGTTGGAGATGTCACTCTCACACTAGGGCCAATTGGTGGGAACACCTATGCAGAGATAAGTGTGAAGAACTGGTGAGGGAGAGGATCTGCATACATGGAGTATTCCCCGACGACGTCCCCCCTCTGATCGAGGGTCCCATTGCCAGGTCAATTCCCTCCACTATGGGCAGGTCAACCTCAGTTATTACCACCACCAGCAATGTGACCTCGTCCACCAATGAAGCTTACGAAGACGCTCCCAATTTTCACCCAGCATTCCCTCCTGTTCCTGAACATCCCAGAGTGGGTTGGAGAGTTGCCCGTAGAACTGAGCCTTACACATTCAAAATCCTGTTCAAAGATGGAACCCACACTCCCGCTCCCTTCATCCGTTTTGTCATTAATCAGCATGAGCAACCGGTGGCTCTTAGAATGGAAGGAAAAAACAAGCCCCAGTATTACAAGTGTCGCAGTTGGGACTTTTGTGGACGATTATATGGTATGAATGCGACGTGGACTCTTACTATACGGTTATGACTACGATAGTAAGTAGAAATTAGTCATGGACTATATGGATCAGTCAGCAGGAGGGATACTAGCATGTGATAACTAGTATTACTCATTCCTAGGATAGCAGTAGTAGGGTTCGAGCTACTAACGCTAGTGGACGGCGTTTCGAAGAGGAGCTTTAAAGCTACCTCTACAATATGTATAAATAGTGGACTACGAAGACCAAGATGGTGTTTCTTGGTCTTCTTCTAAAATACCACTATCATTCTAACTCGCCTCTCTCAGAGACCTTCGAAGACCTTGTATTCCTGACCTTCGTGTCTAGGACGCTGGCACTCTCAAGTCATCAGTTTGGAGTTGCCTTGGTACTGTTCGGGCGAATATTGTGGATTGCCTTAGTCGTATTCTACGGAATCATTGAGACTCTAAGGGAGTCTCTCAAAACCCACTAAGTCGTGAACGCCATTATACGAGTCCAAGTCGGACTAACGCCGTGGTAGCGTTACAACAAGCCCCTGTACGCTATCCTGATGCCGGCACGTGTGGAGGCAGGGACACCTGCAGGGCACTCATTGGCACTCTTTTCAGAAGGACATGTTGCACATAACGAGATTGACAGAGCACTTGCACTAGTCTCAGACCCAGGGGCTGCCGCAGACATCCACAGGTTCCACCTCTCTATGCGGCGGAAGCAAGACCTCTTTGCACGTATGAGAGATTTGGACATCACTTGGAACAACTGGTTGGCAGAGGCGGAGGGGATCAATTCACGATTGCAAACTTCCAACATCACTTCTAGGGTATATCCCTTCCTCCCTCAGTCATTGCCCATGGCCTAGACATGTATCACATCAATGAACCCAGGTCAAACAACAGGTGCTTCAGGATGCATCTCAATCACTTGGACAGCTTAGCCCCCCTGCCCATTCCCCCTCGTCCATGCAAAGCCCCCCCTGCTCATAATCCTCCTCTGCAGCAACCAGAATTGCATGCCGAAGAGCCACACAATACCCGCTGTTTGTACTGCGATGCGGGGCATACCGCCAGACTTTGCCCTCGACCACATGTCTTATGCACACGATCAGTGCACTGTCTTGTACCAGTCCACCACCCTGGGTTCAGAACCTCATGCCCTACTAGGATTGTTCACTCCCCTCACCCTGTTCCATATGATCATACTGATCCAGACAGAGTTCGAAACATGCAAAGCAAAGCCCAGAATGGCAAGATGCCTGCAGCGTAAGAAGGGGGTAGTGTCATGATCACATGACACATGACATGGCTGTGACGTGGCTTGGACTAACTTTGGGTGACAGCACAACAGATGACGAGAAATGACTCAACGTGGCCTCTGCAAATACTTAGAAAATAGTTCAGAAAATCCCAGTTTTGTATGATATAAAAGAGCATAGTTTAGCCTGTATGTTTCCCTGTCTCAGCTTCAATAAATCCTAGCCAAGTTACAGTCTGTCTCAGATTGTCAGCACATGCCCTCTCATCTCCTCCATTTTCCTAGCAGACTTAGAACCTCTGCTTGTCGTCATCATCTCTCTAAGGCCAAACCCTTGACCTTAGATCCAACTATCACCACAGTTCCCCCTGACAATAATCCGCAGCTTCCTGAATGTCCTGGCTGGAACATAATACACTGGATGGGTTTCAGGTCACATGGTCAGTTGCCAAATTCTGCACAAAACAGAGAGAGCAACTCACAAGCTGGATGGGTTTTCAGGTCATGTGGTCAGTTGCTAAATTTTGCACAAAACAGAGAGAGCAACTCACTCACTGGATGGGTTTTCAGGTCATGTGGTCAGTCGCTGAATTTTGCACAAAACAGAGAGAGTGACTCACAAACTGGATGGGTTTTCAGGTCACATGGTCAGTCACTGAATTTGCACAAAACAGAGAGCAACTCACTTGCTGGATGGGTTTTCAGGTCACATGGTCAGTCACCGAATTTTGCACAAAATGGAGAGAGCGACTCACATCCTGGATGGGTTTTTGGGTCAGGTGGTCAGTCACCGAATTTTGCACAAAACAGAGCGACTCATGAGCTGGACAGGTTTTCAGGTCACATGGCCTGTCACCAAATTTTGCACAAAATGGAGAGAGCAACTCACATCCTGGATGGGTTTTTAGGTCACGTGGTCAGTCACTGAATTTTGCACAGAATGGAGAGTGACTCACGAGCTGGACAGGTTTTCAGGTCACCCAGTCAGTTGCTGGATTTTGCACAAAACAGAGAGAGCAACTTACGGCCTGAACAGGTTTTCAGGTTGCGTGGTCAGTTGCCAAATTTTGCACAAAACAGAGACAACAACTCACGTGCTGGATGGGTTTTCAGGTCACATGGTCAGTCACCAAATTCTGCACAAAATGGAGAGAGCAACTCACAACCTGGACAGGTTTTCAGGTTGCATGGTCAGTTGCCGAATTCTGCACAAAACAGAGGGAGCAACTTACGGCCTGGACAGGTTTTCAGGTCACATGGTCTGTCGCTGAATTTGCATAAAATGGAGAGAGCAACTCACAAGCTGGATGGGTTTTCAGGTCGCATGGTCAGTCACCAAAATTCGGCAACTCACCATGCAACCTAAAAACCCGTCCAGCGTGTTACGTTCGGCCCTCCGGAACGCGCCACTACGCCACCACGTGACCCAGAAGATTCGCCTCCAGTGCAGTTCGTCGCATGGAGTCCCGCAAGAGATCCGTTAGACGCCGAGGCGCAAGCAGCCGAAGAAGCTGAGGCTAGGGAACGCCTCTGGAAGTTCCACCAAAGTCGTGCCCTACACCTGCGCGCAGCTATACTGGCTACCCAGTATATGTTCCCACAAGACCCACCTCAACGTCCGGAAGATTAGCGCCCGATGACGTCATTGCCCGTCACGTGACCCTGGCACGTGACCTGGCTAGAATGCACCAGAAGAGTCCAGATGAGCTTGTGCCTGGATTGGAACGTGTGTTATCGATTGTGCCTGGTTTGTGATCCGTTACTGTATTTGTCTTGATTTTCCCGTGCCTCGTCCCTGTGGCTTGATGCGCCCATGGACTGTATGTTTCAGCCACCATCAGTGGCGTTGGACATGTGTTTCCGCAGTTCCGCAGTTTCCGCAGCATTCATGAGACAGTTGTATTAGGGTTTCAGCTGAGTTCCAATAGCTCTCCCTACGAGTATAAGTAGCACGTAGAAGCGACCTTAGACGGTAGCTTTGACTTCTTGTATAGTCCGTACAACCTAGTCCGAGTAGTTCCCCAGTTTCCTCTGCTCTCAATCCACCTCCTCTTCTCTCTGCCCTACGTGCCCTCGGAGTTAGTCCAGCATTACAGCGGCGTCCGTACCCTACGCAGACCTCGGAGTTTGTCCCTCTGCCACAGCGGTGTTCCCCTCTCCTCCCTATCACGTGACCGATTGATTGAGCGTGCTAGCTCAGCGTATACGAGCGAAGTCATTCTTTTCTTCTACCTTTTCGTTGCTATTCGAGTCCTGCAGATTGTCCGTTTCGGACTTATCCTCGACGAACAAGAACGGCAGCAAGCGCTAGCTCAAGCGACAGAACAAGAGCGAGTCAACACCTAGGTCGTTAGGAACCCCTTGGAATCCGGTCGAGTGTGATCTCCCGAAGTGCGCCCTACGGAGCGTAACACAGCGAGTGAGTCGCTCTCTCCATTTTGTGCAAAATTTGCACAAAACAGAGAGAGCGACTCACAATCTGGATGGGTTTTCAGGTTGCATGGTCAACACACATATGAATGGCGAAACCATAACAAACCCTGCCGTATGAGTTGTGTCTTTGACCATTACGGTTAATGCAGGAAAAGCATCAAGATAATACCAACCATAGAAATGTGCTTCATGAGATCCGGCGCACTTGAATAGACGTCAGTGAACGCATTCAATTAGTTTTTGAGGGGGAAATGCCCACTATTTTACCGCATATTTGACACACAGTTCCAGCTTATTCTGCTGGACTGAAACGAACAATATCTTCAGTGCAAGATCATCGAGGGACTCTGCTGTTTTCCTGATCAGCTCTTTCACCTGCTCTTGGTGGTTCCCGTCGTCTTTTTGCATATCTGTATCCCAGTGGAGTCAGCAGACCCTCGAACTACCAGAAGTATACCCGAATGCACCTTCCAAGCGTGCATCTGCTCTGGGTGGAAATTTAAACTTGAACAACGGTTTTCGCAGTTTGTCCTTCAATAACGTCTCCGCAGCTGTGTGATTTTCGTCCTCATCCAAGTCTATATCGTAGACTTGATTTATCAGATCGTCGAATTTCGCAAAGATCGCGATTACTAGAACTGCGGTATGTTAGCAAAAAGTTCAGAAAATAGTGAAAGTGCAACAAACTATGTCCTGTTCGTTGCTCATTGAAGAACCTTATTTCAAAATCCAGTAGGAATCTCGCTTCATCTGGTTTAAAGCAGAACCTGTGCCGGAAATAAGGGAGAGCAACAAAGCAAGGCAGTGAAGGTGACCAAATCGCGTGAAGCTGATCATCAACTTCCATAGACCTTGCACGCTTCTCGATGAATGACTGGACTTTCTTCAGCTGACTCTCGTCTCCCGTCTCGAACCCGGGAGAATCGTGGAAGATGAACTGGGGATTGCTGGAGAAAGCGAATGGGCGATCGATGTCGTGGATCCCGCGCTGATTAGCATCAAGGTTAGATCATCAGGATCAGACAGCGAAAACATAGCAATCACCCCCAAGGTCGGCTCCAACTGATTTTCCGTCAGTGATTAGAGGAGAATTGGATGGACAACTATGCAAGTAACGCACCAAACTGTTACTCTTTTCGTCATAGATGCAAGGTTCGTTGGTCGTATTGCAAATGCGCTTTAAGAGTGTTGTCTTGCCAGCGTTGGCCCGACCGATGACGAGAATACGAAAATGGCGGTATTTCTCTTGTGCTTCAAACGAAGCTAAGACCTGGTCTGAAATGTCACTCATGTCGGTGTAAGGGGGTGAGGGTAGCTAGTCTGGGCGTCCTAGACTGATGACCGTCTGAATGTGAATGTAAACTTGCGATATCGATCCTTCATCAAACTATCGTCACGAGGCGTCCCAAATTCGTTCGTTCCCCAGTTAAACAACACCACGTGATCTACCAAACTGAAAGTTTCGAAGCGTTGAGTATTTCAACCCGTTGGAGTGTTGGGATGACAACTTGCTATGCTCGCTCACGCATAATGTATGCGGGGCACTGCAGAGAAACGTGAAGGGAAAACGTGAGAGTGCGAAAAGCGGATGGGAAGCAAAGGCCTGATTCAAATTGGGCTCAGACTCATCGCGCCGCGGGACCAACGACGTTGCGCAAGGGCATGTCTCTACCTCAGGGATGCCTTCGACGTCTTTGCGCTGACACCAGCCCCATTTTCGATGCTGCCCCGCTGCTTGCATTGGCGCTCCTATTGTGAGTTGACAAGAGCACCTCCTTGCAGTACCTCAGCTTATCCAGAAACCACTGCCCAAACATCGCTTGCTCTGAGTCCTACGACGGTGGGACCAGGGCCTGCATCATCACTTGGATCAGCGTCCACCACCTTAGCACCTAGTTCTCATCAATATGTGCAATTCCAAGGCCTTGCGCAGATAGAATGATCTTCGAGTGGTCATAAAAACTGAACTGATAGTCGCATTAGTTGCATGTTCCATATGACTGGTAGGGAAGCACACACCTGGACATTGTTGTGGCTCAACTTAGATTACATGCGTCATTCAGTGCATGCATGCACTTGGTACACTGGAAGTCCAAAAATGTATACTCATAAACCCCGTAGAATTTACCCATAGTGTACCCCTCAAAACGTTTTAGGAGGTACGCCTTGTTCTTCAAATCCTCTGGGTTAGTTCGTGACTGTGGAGTTCTTACACACGTACACTGTGCCTTGACAGCGAAGTAAATCAAAGTGCCTGCCATAATGAATCAGCATGCTGTACAAGGAACAAACGAGAGATCATGCCCTGCTTGTCGGCCACAAGGACAAGCGTCGTGTTTTCATTGAAGCGCACACCAACTGAGCCATCCATGATTGCATAGCTCATACCACACTTGTTACGACAATCGACCCAGGATACGACAAATACGCACTCCTTCGGCATGCCTACATTGTCATGTGGGTCCGAGTCTCGGACAAGCAGGCCCTGTGGGAAAGCATCAAATACAGCACAGAGGGTGTCTGCAGCTGCATCGAACCCTTTCACCTTGGGAGCAGCTGGTGTTGGTGCGGTAGTGACAGCGCTGCCTGATGATTCTGCAAAGGATCCTGCATTGAAAACACCCTGTCTGTAATGATTGGGACTCTTACAGACAGACGCACGATACGGAGGTGAAGTAAACTCTTACTATACGGTTATGACTACGATAGTAAGCAGGAATTAGTCATGGACTTAGTCGCCACACGTCGTACTAGCAAGTGATAGCTAGTATGACTCATTACTAGGATAGCGATAGTAGGGTTCAAGCTATTTACGCTATAGGATATCGGACTCATAGAGGAGCTTTAAAGCTACCTCTTATATGTATAAATAGTGGACTTAGAAGACCAAGACACGCTATCTTGGTCTTCTTCAGAATACCACTTGTACTCCTTTCTCCTCAGGTCTTCGTACCTTGACTTGTTACTTTCCTTGACCTTCGAGTCTAAGGCTTCCACTATTTCACGTCATCAAGTATTCGTCATAGTGGTCCTGACCCTCAGGGCCCTTTGGACCACCTTAGTAGTGTATCAAGGGATCCTTCGTACTTGCCTACACTACAGTGAAACTCGCTAAGTCGTGAATGCCTTCATATGAGCTCGAGTCGAGCTAACGCCATGGTAGCGTTACATTAAGACCAAGATAGCCAACTGTGGCGTTCACCACAAGAGATCAGCGGAGAAACTTCAGAACCTACAACCTTGAAACAAGAGGAGAAAGATCAGTACCATGACGGTTCCTAGGCACAGCTAGGTGGAGAGAATACAGAGGAGACACCGGATATTTCGTCGATTTCCCAGGGGAAGCTATCAGATACCGACCAGTTGAGTTCAACTACTCTAACTTCTGTTGGACAGAAATTACGTGGAACCCAATAGATAATTGGTGGGACGTCGTCAGACCAGTGGGAAGGCACTACCACTGTGATATCGATTCGAGAGAACTTCACGGAGAAGATTGGGGATCGCTCAACGGAGATAGTGACAGCGAAAGCGAAAGCGAAGAAGAACAGCCAAGGGAACAAGCACCCTCAGAATCAAGCCACGAAGAACCGATAGAAGAACACACCGCAACAGAAAGCGAGATAAGGCCAGGAACAGGAGACGACTCAAGTCTACTAGCCCATATAGCTGAGTCATTACACATCACGGTCCCAGAAGAAATTCATATCAGAAGCCCCATGGCCACCGTCACAGAAATCCAAGCGGTAGAAGAAGTACGACGCATCAGGGAGGAAGCAGAAGCTATCCTCAACCCCATCAATCCCTCCACGGGCCACAGGATGACGGCAGACGATGCAGCATTATTCAGGGCAATAGGCCCAGATCAACTGGACCCACCGACAGGACCACCACTGCCACCTGGTGGACTACCAGGAGGATTTCCCGGACAAGGACCCACAGGAGGAGGATTCCCGGGAGGAGGACGACCACCCAGAGGAGAAGGACCACCGGGTGGAGGACCGCCAGGAGGAGGACCCCCTCCCGGACTAGGCGGAGGTGGAGGACACAGGTCAGACAGACTATCAGGTGAACCTCCGACAGTATATGACGGAGACCGTACTAAATACGAAGCCTTCCTGACA
Organism: Lactarius vividus; assembly: GCA_021527035.1. NCBI lineage: Eukaryota > Fungi > Basidiomycota > Agaricomycetes > Russulales > Russulaceae > Lactarius > Lactarius vividus. The sequence continues at coordinate 20,557 of JAKELG010000543.1, forward strand.
CAATGGCACGTATACTGGGGGATGAATCTGGATGCCCCTATCATGCAAAACGAATATCGGAGATCGCTCCTATTTCTAGGATACGTCAAAGGGATCAACATCAGCGAATGGACGTTGACCATGCTTGAATGGCTGAACCGCGAAGTACGAAGAGGAGTGAGTCAATACTCCCAAACTCTGTGGAACCACATCGCCACCGAATTCGCCAAACGTTTCTCCAACATTTTGGAAGAAGAGCAAGCCCAGGCCGAACTTCAAAAGGGGATTAAAATGACAGGAGAGGACATCGACGCGTATGTGGTCCAGTTCGAACGTTTGGCAAGGAAAGCTCATTACAACCTAAACGATCGACAAACGATTGACCGATTCACGGCGGGACTACCACAAGCTCTGTTCATGAAGGTGTACAAGCTGGATGAACCCCACACTTTCGAAGACTGGAAAAGATGTGCCCTACGCCGACAAAAACAATACATCCATATGAAGGCACGTCTCAATAACTTCAAAAGCAAGACCCCCCCTTCATCCGCACAACCCCGTTGGAGGCCACAACCCCCCAACTGGGGCCCACCACGAGGACCACCACTGCCCAGATTCGATCCAAACGCGATGGACACATCGGCAGATAGGACACGCGCAAGAGTGGCAGAAGTAGGAGACGCAAATAGGCCCTTCATCCCAAGGCCGCAACGAGGAGGATACGGACGAGGAGGAGGACCTCCACCCCGAGACATGAGGACAGTTATTTGCTATAACTGCAACCAGACGGGACACTTCTCACGAAACTGCCCACAGCCGCGTAAACGAGCAACCACCAGTCGAATGACTGAAACCGACTATTACACGCAAGAAGAAGCCCCAGCACAAGCCCGAGTAGCCAATACGGCACCTCCGCAGCAACGAGCAAAGGATTGGCTGGCCAGAGTGGCAGGAGAAACGGACGATGTAAAGGACCTCATCCTCCAAGAAATGTGGGGGAAGGAGGGTTTTCAGAACGCCTGAACCCATCGGCCTGGGTGAGGGCAGTCAATTGTAATTCTGTAATCATGACTCGCTATTGATCTCTTCGAATTCCAGTCTCAATTCGCACGAATTACGCTATGGCCGACATTAAAACATTGGTAGACTCAGGAGCAATGGACAACTTCATACGTCCCTCATTCACCAAACGAATGGGTCTCGGATTACAAACGTTAGAACGTCCGAGAAAAATATGGAACATAGATAACACGGAGAATAAAGCGGGCAGTATCACTCATTTCGTGGACCTCGATGTTCAAACTAATCAACGACGACAAAAGATGCATTTTCTAGTCACCAACCTAGGAAACGAAGACTTGGTACTCGGATACCCCTGGTTGGCCGTGTATGAACCGACAATCAACTGGAGATATGCCACCATACATGAAAAGATGCTACCAATAGTCATCCGATCAATCAATCCCAGCCAGGAACACCACATCATAGGAACCACGATCACTGAAGAAGAAAAAAGGGATATCGTCGAAAACCTAGAAGAGGAGAACCGTCTACGCACCACAGCAACGGAATTGGCTATCGAAGCTAAGCAGTTCCATGACAAAGTAGAACTCCCCCCGGCTTACGAACAATTCGCGAAAATCTTTAGCGAAGAAGCATCCCACCGATTCCCCCCTTCCCGACCATGGGACCACGCAATCGAGTTTAAGGAGGGCACACCATCGGCTATCGACTGCAAGGTCTATCCTATGACCCAGGAAGAAGACGGCAAGCTCAAGGAGTTCCTAGACGAACAACTCAAAAAAGGATATATATGTCCCTCCAAATCTCCCTACGCGTCATCCTTCTTCTTCATCAAAAGGAAGGACGGAAACT